>JADLZK010000358.1:0-152274 GCA_015847255.1 Hyparrhenia diplandra | reverse complement strand
CATAACCATAAACAAGATAATAAAAAAAGAATAGTCAAAGTACAATATACTATAAGACTGTGTCGTATTAGACTGTCTTATAAATGGAAGAGAGGGAGTGTAGCGGGGTGAAATAGATTGGATACCTACTTCGAATGGCGATTTGGATTTAGTTATGGATTTTTCATGTAAGATATGAATAGATATCGATATCTTATATGTCCAAATTGAAACAGATACTAAACGTATGATTTCAAATACGGTACATTTCAAATTTAAGGATTTAGAAACAAATACTATACTAAATTTATGAAGAATTTGGATATGGTACATTTCATATGGATATTGAAGCCCATTGGTTGGCCACTCCAAAATTTTCGTACCATTTACACTGTATAACTTTAACATGCACAAAGTTATAAAATATAATTTGTTGGTGTTTGATCACTTAGCTAGCATCCTATACACAGTTACCTATCCGGATTCCCAGAATCTCGCAATCTTAGCACCGATAGCCGAAATCGACGCACCGATTCGGCCTCGGCCCTAAAAGACAAGTCCAATAAGGGAAGAGTGACTCTCCCTTTAAGGTAACTTCCGCTTTCCAAGCTAAGCAAGGTGAAATTTTGCTCAAAAAAAAAGCTAAGCAAGGTGAAATTATTCAAAGGTTGTCACAACCGGGTCACTTGACCATTTTTTTTGTTACGCCTTTTTACCAACAGGTAATAGTGGAAGATGCCCTCATCAGACTAGCTGATTGCGAGAAGTGCTAGCCAACATATAGACTTGTGCAAGTAACCAAACATAAGTAAACTATATAATAATAAGGCCTAGTAGAGAAATAGTTGAGCAGATTATATGCATGCATTAGACTTTACGCAACATAACCAGTACAATAAAATGTATGCGTGTCTTTAGTTCTATTAGTTATCCTATGTAGATAAGCCACGTCCGATAAAAGTGTGTTCGTTTGTTTACATTTTATTGCAGTCACTTTATATATTCCACTAGATGCTTCATGTTTCTAGTAAAAATAGAGAATGTTAAACTTTATTTTTATGTCATCAGCTCGTGTAAATATGCATTGTCTAGTATGAAAATAAAAAACTGGCATACTAGCTAATGTTGCATTAGCGGCACAAGCCTGCATAAGAAGCTTTACAGGCAATCAATCAGGGGAGAATTAGGTGGAAGGCCCTAGAAAAATGTTGGTTTAGGTATTGGACCTCTTTTTTCTTGAATTTGGGTAGAAGGCCTCGAAACAATTTTTTTTTAGCTCGTGGGCCTTCCGTCTGTATTCAGCAGTTAAAAGGGTGTTAAGTAGGTGGTAAAAAGACAATTTTGCCCTTGAGTCAAAAAAAAAAAAAAAACAGAATTCCTACTGTTTATAATATTTTGAGTATATGTATATATTTATACTATTCAATATATAATCACCTACTTCTCAATATATAATATTTTGTACTTATTTGAAATAGAGTACATATAAGCAATATTCTTCCAGTTTAACAAAGCAGTTCACATATTAACTAAGTACGCCCGGAAACTCTGCTCCCCCTTCGTTGCTTGCACGTCCTAGTAATTGCTACGACATTAGGCTCTGGAACCTCAATTAGCAACTGGCAACCGGTAACGAGCAACTTTCCACTATTTTGAACGCTATAGCATTAGTATGATACTAGGCCAAACTGCAGTCATCAGCTCTCGAAAATCTGAATAAACTGCATTAACCAGTAAGTCATCGGCAAATGGGAACACCAAGAACGTGAGGATTAGCAATAGTGCCGACACAGCATTACTGCAGAGATTTTATACGGTAACTGCTCATGGAGGTAGTATCTGTTCAGGCTCGTTGGATGCTTTAGAATTGGATAATAATTAGTATAGGACACTTCTGCGACAGGGGCCGTCTCTGTCACCAAGGTAAATATAAATAGTTTTACGCTTACACGAATCTGGAACACTAGCTACCTTGCTGCTGATTTCTGAAGCTAGGATATTTATCTTCCTGATTGAAATACGTGAGTTTGGGCGATTTTTTGTTTTCTCGGTGGTTACCCGCTGCAATTCCAGTCACTGTATGTGCAGTATATGTATATGCAATCCCAGTCACTGTATTGAAATTGACGTGATTATATATTGAATAATATAAATATATACTCAAATTATTATAAACAATAGGAATTCTGTTTTTATTTTTTTACTCAGGGGCAAAATTGTCTTTTTACCACCTACTTAACACCGTCAACTGTTGAAAACGGACGGAAGGCTCACGAGCTAAGAAAAATTTATTTTGAGGCCTTCCACCCAAATTCAAGAAAAAAAAGGCCCAATACCTAAACTAACATTTTTCCAGGGCCTTCCACCTAATTCTCCCATCAATCAGACTCATAGTCATGTCAAGACCTTTAACCTCTCGATAAACACCTACATATAAACGGTAGTAGCCAAGCTCTTACAGTAATAAGGTAAAATTGTTTGCCTTGATGGAATCAGAGTATATATCCTACTACTAAAAAAGAACGAAACACGACTCTACCAAATGAGCGACGTGCGTCGCCTCGCTTACTTCGCCTCGCCCGGCGGCTCCCCACATGCTTGGCTAGGACAAACCCCTGCAGGTTTGCATGCATGCTAAGAATAGGAAACTATTATTTTCATCGCACATTTTGCATGACTGCATGATGAAGAACTTCGACCCTATTTTAGAAGGAAAAAAAAAACTTAAAATGAATATGATCGAGAATCCAAAAGAAAGGATGGGAAAAATTCTATGGTAGAAATAAAAATTCTCTTGTATGAAAGATGTACTCCCTTCGATCCACAAAACATGCAATTCTCACATCCTGGAGGAGTCAACCATGGTAAACTTTGACTAAAATTATTTGAAAAAGTACAAACATTTATGAGACAAAATAAGTACATTTTATATTAGTTGTGAAATATATTTTCATAATAAATTTGTTCGAGTCATAAATGCTAATAATTTTTGCTATAAGCTTAGTCAAAGATGACATCGTTTGACTAGCACATTTCCTATAATTACATGTTTTTTGAAACGGAGCATACGATCAGACTCTATCTAGAAAAATCTCGGCTACAAAACACATTAGATTGGAAAAAAAATATAAGGAAGAAGATCTAATCAAATATTTGGTGAACAATAGATTAGAATGGATAGACACAGGTGAACGCAAGGAATATGATTAGACCATCTCAACACCCGGTTTTAAAAACAAAACCAGATGAAGCTATATGTGAGCCCCGGAAGTCAAATCTCACATATAGTTTACAAATAGATAGTAGTATCAATTCACAATGCTTAGAATATAACGAACAAGAAAATAACCTCAGCTAGCGGGCGCGGGGAGACACTCGATCTTCGGTGTAGACTCCACAGGGACCGACCGACCGTTGACCACAAGCCTAACTTCCTCCCGAGGTGGGGTGAAATAGCAAGGGTGAGTCCATGTCGAACTCCGCAAAGCATAGCCGAGGGGTTATGAGGCTCGAGGGAAGTCGACACTTGTCTTAAACTGCGGTTTGCTTTTAGTGTTGGTCAAGTTTTAAGCTTAAGCATAAAGGAATCCCATTAACCCTTCAATCACAAGTGTGAACAGATATCAACATCGATTTAATATCAACAAGATAATAAGCAAACAATTCTATCCATTAATGTCTCCAGGCCGCTCATGACCGCGAACACGGCTGACATGTCGGGCTTAGTTAACTCGCAAGCAGAGGTGTACACTTTCACTACGAGTCATGGTTTCCACCGCAGTAGGTTCATGACTCCCCAACCAAATGAAAACCATATAAAGTCGTTCAAAGACCCTCCTAAAAATATTGAATGGCCAACAGAGCTACAACCCCGTTTCTCCCAATTACGGCAAACCACCAACAAAGTTAGGTAGACCCCTTGAACAACCAAAGTCGGAGCCATGCGACCCCCATATAGTCAGATCAGATATCCCTGATGATCACGAATGAATAAGTCCTTATGGAGAGCTGAGAGCTTCACACAAACTCTTTCGCCCTATGTACCATGGCATCATCAACTAATCATCTCGATTTAATCCATTAAGCAATAAATAAATAATGTGTGTTGGTTTAGCGCTAGCAAGTTACTACCCAAATGCATAACCCATAGGATACAAGGATCAAGTAATCAAGACTAGGTAAATCCTTAATGGTAAACAAGGAGGACACATGCATCATGAATTAATGTTTAAAGTGAATAGGACATCAAGGATGATCCCAAGCTATACTTGCCTCAAACGAGATCCTTCTTCAGGTCCAAATCTTCAATAAAACTCTTGATCGTCAACCTCTTGTAGATCACCAACGCAAAACTCACTGACTGGACAACGACGTAAAGCACCACACAAGCATCCGAGCAATCATACACGAAGCAAACAATAAAAGTAAATTAGAACATTACAACAATCAATGAAAAGATTTGAGAGCAAAACTACACGTTGCTACGAACACACATGCGCGAACGGCACGCTAATTAAAACTACGGTTTGAAAAGGACTTTTGGAAGATTATTATAAAATTCAGAAGTAGGGCACGTTAAATATCGCTACACTACTACCATGTCAGCCTGGCTACAAACGTGAGCATAAGGTTGATTAAGAAAAGATATAGCTGAAAGATATATATAAATATATATGGACATTAAAGATTTTGGAATTGGTCAAATGTGCAAGCAACGTTTACACATTGCTGGAGAGAAACTATGCATGCCGTGAAGTGGGAACACTAGCACAGTAGCATACGCCTTGAGAAGCCAAAACTGAAATCAGCAGCAAGAGGCTAGCTATAGCTACGATGGTGACTTTCATGATGATAGTAGGTACATGTATAATGGTGTAATTACCATGGTATTTCTACATTTATTTTTGTATAGAAAAACGGCAAGAAAACAAATGGATGTCATCGTGATGTCAGCAAGCATGTCATCAAGCTAGCAATGTCATCAACAAGCTAGTTAGGATAGAAAGCATGGCCGATGATGGAGCTTTGCTGTATATACTGGTCTCGACGTTTGGAGTTTTGGTTCTGCGATACGAGTACATGCAGCCGGAGCATGGCGAACAGTGGACTCACCTAGATGGTTCTCATCGGACGGATGGCTTGGTGAGGATGCAAAGGCAAGATGTGACGGACGGCGAGTCGGCGACTACCTGCAGGCGTTCGATCGGCAACATGCAGTTGGTGAACAATGGATAGCATAAGGTACAGAGAGGAAGCAGGGCATATCCAAAAGCTTCATCACCTCGACGTGGATCGGTAGCGGGTAAGGCAGCAGTCAACGTGCACCGCTCGGGATTGTGGATGGCTCCAACCTGAGATGTCCGGCGAGACTACCAGGCAACAGCACGCTGGGGCTTTGATGGCGGCGTGTAGATAGAAGAACAGGGCGTGGAGGAGGGTCTCGGATACTTATAGGGCTGCTAAGTCACGCCCTACGCAGAGAAATCCCGAAACACCCGGGATTTGGTAGCGCGACGATTTTGGTGCCGGCCAAGTCCTGCTCGTGCACGATGGAAACAAGAGACGGAGGGAATCGCTGACGGCGACCCGGATAGCAGTGATAGCGGAAGAGGGCCAGGATGTCAGCCCGAGAGAGAAGCTGGGCTACGGGAACAAGAAAAGGGAGTTAAAAAGAAAATTATTTCCTTTTAATTGAAACAGATTTCAAATAGCTTTGCAAATTGATTTGAATCATTTCAGTTTCAGTTAAAACCAGACATCACAAAACAAAATATGCAGCGGCATGAATGCATCAAGCATGTATCTAGCCTTATGATAAATTTTAATTTCATAAAAATATTTATTTTCCTACATTTTATGAGCACAAAAAATACATAAATAAATCATTTTATTCTATTTTCAAAAGAGGCAAAAATTTGGGGTGTTACACCATCAAAGAAAACAGAAGGAAAAAAAAAACTAAATAAATCTCCATAGATTCGATTTGGTTCTATTAAAAAATTCAATGCCGCTAACAAGAAAACTGAAAAGCTTTGGGGCATACGTTCCACCTCAAGCAGGCCGGAGCTTGATGCCGAGCAAGAATGAGATAGCGTTGTATTATTAATCATGAGCTTTGATGAATGTTGCTAATTGCATCCCCGATGTTTTAAATGCCCCGATTCACGACCTCCCTAGAATTTGTATCCATACTATGCACACATTCTAAAATCAAAAGTATTATTTATGAATCACTAATATGTAAATATTTTGTTATTTCGATATTTGAATTGAACAAATAAAATTTTATTCATGTTTCTTGATTAAAGAAAGAATTATAGTTGACATGCAATTAGTTCGACATGTCTATAATTTTATGGTATATGCACCGTCCATTTTAAAAAGATGATAATTACGGGGATCAAGCAAACTCGTGTTCGAAGAAAATATTTCTCTCATACAAAGTATAATGATCTAAACCGTTGAAAAACAAAAGTAACTTAAAAAATTGTAATCATAGAAAATATAAAATCTAAGGCCTACAACCGTGGTATATTGTTCTTTTCTTTTCTCACACAATTATTATGAGTACAAGTCTGTAATCTTTTGATTAAAATAAAGTCTATAATCTTATTGGAAGCATGTAATCTTGTTGAACGGAAATGGTAAGTGAAAGATAACACCCATAGCAACATACGGACATGATCCTAGTATAAGTTAAAAGGTCAAAAAACTTGGGCTTTACACTGCGATCAGCCTCAAGTGGCTCAAATGAACTTGAGCAGTTACATATTGTACAACAACAAATTTACATATAAATTGGCTACTACTATGTATGTAAGGAAAAGAATACCCTAAGCATGTCACAACACCTGTTGCGATTAACAAACCTAGACTAGGCCTAAACTATTCTTCTACGAGCAGCGCTTTGGCAGATGGGACTCGAGCATATGTTAGCATGTCTGTGCAAAACTGGTCGTCTGGTTTCAACCATAGAGCCTGATCAAAAAGAACACACATGAGAAAACCACTGGTCAATAAAGCATTTGTTGCTGAATGCAACGGACACAACTTAACAAAAGGACTTGGTCCCCATTACCCAACACGTCTGGTTAGAGACAATTTTGGGGGTATATGGGATGCAGACTTGCAGGCATGTATTAGCAGCAAAGTCAAAGCACAGAGAACTCCAGGATAGGTGTAAATGTATCTCACTTAGTACTATTTTTGCATAACCAACACTATGAATTTGCTTAATTAGAATTGCTTAATTTGAAATGATCAAAATGACACACCTTATGGTAATAAGTTATGGCAGCCTCAAAATTATCCTGCATAACAAAAAAAGAAGGCATGCATAAAATTCAGATAAACTCTGGACATATATTTTGATCAGTCAACCTAGAACATTTTTAAAAAAAAACATCTCTATGTCCTACAGTAGTATGTACTTTCCTCCGTTCCAAATTATAAGTCGCTTTTGACTTTTGGTACATTTTGCTATGTATCTAGATATAATAATATGTTTAGATACATAACAAAATGGATGAACCAAAAAGTCAAAGTGACTTATAATTTGGAATGGAGGGAGTAGTACTTATTTATATGCAAGTTGAAGTTTCTTCTGTTTAATTTTCAGTGTACACAACTTATATTTCAACAAACTGCAACTACAATTAGCAAGCTTGCACCAAGACGTCCCATTATTATGTGGTCTTATTTTTAAGAGAACTTCTAAACAGTGGCAACCCTAGTTAACAGATATAACTCAAGAATCACTCAGTATAACTATACAATAATTGCCACCGTAACTGAAGAATTAAAATGCATATGGCTGTGGGCTTATGGCTAAAACTTTGCCGAATATCAATGGACCTAAAATCGACAGAAGCTAAATGATCTTTAACATATCTTTAACAAGATAGAAAAACAGCCAAACATTGTATGAAACAATAAATGGAAGAGGATCAGAGAAAAAAATACCATAAGATGGTAAGTATAAGCAAGACCAGCAAATGCACTCAAACTTTTGGTTGGTAAAATGAGTGCTTTTTCGTAATATGATACTGCTTTCTGATATTCCCTGTTCAAACAATAATAGATACCATGGTCAATAGTTCAACAAGAGTTAATAAAAATAGAAATTAAGATTAAAAAAAAATCCCTCCATCTGAGAATATCTTAAGCACAAAAACTATTGTACATATACTAGTAAATGTATATTGTGACTGGCAGCTTACAGTGTCAAGACATAAAAAGAATCCTACAAATTCAAATGCACTGTGATGGCCCAAAATAAAGGCGTGTGTGTTCTTGTAATTTATATATACAAAACAATGGCGAGTAAACAACTATAGCTGCATACTCGCATATCTTTGATAGATTTAATTAAAAAAAACTAGTTTGCCATTTTCATGCATAAAATTAAATTCATCAGTTGAGAAGGCTATTGGATCAGCAAAGGCAAGTCTATAGCTGGGTTATTAAATAAAGAAGAAGCTCAAAGAAAGAAAGAACTCAGTAAAAAACTAAACATAGCAATATGGCATAATTTATCAATTACTTGAGTTTCCGTGCATGCCCAAGATTCACCAATGTTGGTTCCCACATTTCATTCAGAGAGGATGAAGTATATTCCAATGTTATCTCAAACAACTGAACTGCCTTTTGGTACCTAAATGTTGAACATACAACTCTATCAAGTGTTTGCAGAGCCCAAAAACATTAAATATGAATTTAGCAGTGGATATTGATCAAACTGATATTCTATTCAACAAACTATCACATATAATTGGATGGATTGTCATAAGGAATTTGGTGCTGAACAGGAAAGTAAATGAGTATCAGTAACCAAAATCATATTTTACAAAAGCAGACAACAAACATCCTTGACCAAGTTGAATAGTACACGTATCTATTAATGATTACTGTTAAAATTTTCAGAACCACCTAATCAGTGTATGTACATCGTGAGCACTGATTAACACTTTTACTGTTCTTTTGCAGGCATATTTCATGGTTTCCAGAGCTCTGTATGGTACATCCATTTTTTGTTTACTTTCAGATTCAGATAATAAGATATATGTAAAATGGTACATCCAGTTCTTTTTACTTTCAGATAATAAGATATATGTAAAATGGCACTTCTAGAGCAACTAGTAGAGCTATGAATGATGATGTTCGTGAAAAGCAAAACATCTAGAACCAAAAGTAGAACAAAAGAAATTTCTTACTCCTTCATATTATACGCATACGACCCCCAACTCATTGTAAATAAGTGGATCAGATTGGCAGATGGATTTTGCTTGTGTGAAGAACTACATCACAGAAACCAAAAACAATTTATATTAACACCACGTGAGAAAAGAAGTTTTCTGTAATGCAACAAGCTTTAGGATGACTGGTTATGTGGAGTGCTACAATCTGCAGAATGCAGATGCAAGAATACTTAAACAATGGAGTATTAGCAAGCAAAACTTGACTGCAGTTTAACCACTCTGATAGTTAAACAACATGAGAACCCAGCTTATTGGCTCATTTGGATCAAAAGCCCAGCTCCAGCAAAAATTCAGAGGAGCCAAAGTGCTGAACTAGAGCTAGTTTGCGTATCACATTCAGAAGCATCTTTTGCAGCAGATTTGAAATATTCTCAGGTATGGAAGTTTACCCCAACTAGCTTGGGACTAAAGGCTATGTTGTTGTTGTTGTTGTTGTTGTATGGAAGTTTACCAATGATAAATACTAGGTAAGGTGACCGCAGGATGCAAGCTAGCAGGGTTCTCATTATGAGATAAAATAAACAGCACTCCCCTGGAAGGAGGTCAACAAATAACAAAAGAAACATGCTGATTTCTGGATTGCATTTGCCAGGCTGCTCATTTGCGAGATGCATTTTGACAGCAACCAATGCCGTTTTCAAACCTGTCTTTGGCCAAAAACAAATAGTACTAAGGTAAATGAGGGGTTATGGCAAAGAAAGATAGATTGACTCTAGTCACAGATCCTCTATCAGAATGAAGTTCCTCACAACAAAATCAGAAGCGATAAGCAGTTTGCAATTAATATTACCTGCTCTGCAAGTTTGAAATTGTGCATTCGCACATATTGCATGCCCATGTATAAAGTTGACAGATGACATCTGAAAATGCATTATTGGAAACAATTAGAGAGAGACAATTATGCCACAACAGAACATTTGAAAGAATTTTATACCCCAAATTAGAGAGCAGGCATAAATCCAAAATTTTACTGTGAAATAGATCATTAAGAGAGCTCATCAAAGTTTCAGAAAAGAAACACCAAAGGTATCATAGTTAACTTCCCGAAAACATCCGAAGTATACCAGACAAAGTTCAGGCACAAAATTTCAAGAATAGAAGATAAATGTGTCAACATTCAGTACATGTACAGAGTTTTTTTTCTAGACCATGAAAAGTAAATTGACATCAACAATCCCTTTGGATCTTCAAGAAATCAAGAAAAGTAAAGGAAATGGATTACTCACCCAGGAAATAATCGAGCTGCCGTCCGAAATGCAGCCATTGCTTGGTCACCCTCCTCTTGAGCAGCATAGGCAATGCCTGTACCAATCCAAGCAGGAGGAAATGTCCCATCTAAACCTGTAGCTTTGCTGAAAGATAACATAATGTACATTAAACCACAGTACCTACCAAGTTTATCAATTAAAATCATTCCAGTGAAACATAAGTTAGTAACAGAAAAAAAAAATCAAGTGAGACCTTATTTGGCCCTTTGCTCAACCTTTATGCCAGAGGTACATATCTTAGAACAGCACTCAGCATATTGTTCAGACTGATTAGAGTTAGTTGATACATAACTTTGGGATAAAATGTTGCTTGATTTTGTTTACATGTTTAAAACTACAATTCTGCATGATTGATACATGAGCCTTCCCGCAAATTCAAGGGGAAGTAGTACTTCCTCCAAACTTAAAAACTGTGCTTTACATTTTAATTACGTTTTGAAATGGAGAGAGTATAACAAAAAAAATATATGGAGTGGCATGTGTGGCATGTTTTGCAGGCACATGCATGCATGTTCCCTCAAATAAGCAAGGTGACTAATCCGATTGAAGATAACAACTTTGAGAGCAAGGTAGGAAACCTGGAGTTCGCTCAAGCTATCACATGCTTACTACTTTGCTTAATAATATCCTGTTCACCATAGCACGGCGCCAAAATTAATAATAAATGCAGAATCGCTTGGGATTTGAGATTTGGGGAGCAAGCTTACACAGTACTTTCGAAGTCATAGGTTTTTCACAACCTGTAACTACATGTCGTCCAAGCCGTGCACTGGCTCAAAGAAAGGTAGTGGTACAAGTTCGACAAAAAATAATATTCTAATAGTAATTACCATGAAAAAATAGCAAGTAAGAGTTCCAGAACTTAGAAGATTTTCTCCAAGAGAACAAAAATGGTCAAATAATGAAGCTAGAAATGAAAATGGTCATGTTGTGAATTGTGATATTTAAACATGACAAGAAGATTACCCAAAGTATCTTCGCGCTTGATCATACTTCTTAATACAGTAGTAATAGCAACCGACAGCAAACCATGAAAGAGCTCTGCAAAGGAAACAAGTAGAAATTGAATTATGTAATGATCATGATTGGCTGCAAACTATCAAGGGCAAAAAAAAAATGTTCATGCAATGAAAGGTTGCATATAGTGTATAATACATCCAAGCCTTACTATACTCAAATTATTGACATGCAAATGAAGTGAGGAATCACTGAATCAGGGCATCTAGCAGTAATAGTCTTTTTATAGAATCAGATAAATCTTTCACTCAGAAGGAGTACTCCCAACTTTTGTCGAAAATTAAGTCAGAATCAGAACACTAATCTTATTGGATCATGGAGATAAATTCATGAATTAATTAATCAATCAATGATTAAGATCCATACTCACTTTTGAGGATAATCCTTCACTAAGTTGCATGCCAAAAGATAAAGATCATTGAATGACCAAGTTCCATTGCAGTTGCCAAATGAACTAATGTGCTCTTTAAATGGAAAGGGTCTCTCTCAAGTAACCTGAGACAAATTTGCAACATATGTGATAAACATTCGCAAGTAAATGAAAAGTGAAATAGTAATGAATGCTACCAACTTACGAGGATGTGAGGTCAAAACATTTTTGGTACTCTCCACTCTGATGGTAGTATTCAGCTTTGCAAGCCAAAACATCAATGTTATTTTTCATTGTTTCCCCAGAACTCAAGGACGAAATGCTACAGGCTTCTTGTTCAAGTTCCTTGAACTTTGCTTCAACCAAATCTTCTTTTTCATGCTATAAAGGCAGAAGAGAAACCATCAGAAAAAGGAAGCAAGTATCATTATACTTCCATCATTTCCATGTGTCAAAGTTCAGATAACTAATTCAAGTACCTTCGTGATCAAACATGAGTAGAATGCTGATAGCCAACCATCTTCTTCCCCGAATTGCAGAGAGGACAATAGCTCAGATTCTGAAAAAAAAAACCGTTGCACCATCTTAGGCTCTACAATGCTCAGAACTACAAAAGGTTCCGAATAAAACATGTTCTACAAATTATTTAAATGAAGAAAAAATATCTTATAATATTTTACAGAAATGTCCTCAACAGATACATTTTGCAGATGTGCAATCAGATTAATCAATCCTATCAAGCTGGAGAATTTCTAGCCATTTCCAGTTATAAGTTATCTGCTTAAAACATGATTGGAATACATAGGTTTATATGGCCAGTAGATCATATTGGGAATGAATGTGGTTCTATCTTCTTCTAACACTAAAAGCGATGCAACACTTAAAACTAATTCAAGATATAAGAAAGCCTCAAGATAAGCAAAAGCCCGATTTGAATATTACCTTCCTCACATGTCAACATATAATTATCAACAAGACATTCAAGAGCCTGAAACATATATAAATGAATTACATTTAGGAGCCTACGAAGTTAGAATATCATGTAGAATTATATCAACTCGAGAGACTGTCAACAAAAATTATAATTGAGTCATTGCAAAAATATCCAAGAAAACGATGGTTTTTATACAATGCTATGAGTTCATTTCAATTTTCAGAATTTGTAGAAACAAAACAATAGTAATATGTTGACACATTGTTCATTTGACACTTAAACTTGACACGTGTCCACAATATTCGAAGGTTAGGCAAATTAATTGGTCGTAAAGTATCGCTCAACTTCAACAAAAACAGCATGTGCATCATGTGTGTCATAGTAGACAGACTCAGCATGTCATACAGTTCAGACTACTCAAGTGGCAAATATACAGGTCACAGTAAATAAGAAACACATAAAACAATTCAGATATTGTGTGTAAGGTGTGTGCACTGTACATATACAGAATTAGACATTAAGATAATAATAACATGATACTGAATGTTCTTTTTTCTCATAAAAAGAGTAGTACTGTCATTGTGACACTGTTCTTCTCACCTCATAACACAGAGGATCGGCTTTAAGAGCTGCCTTGTACCTGAGACCAAGAGGGAAGAAAATCATAAAGGTAAGCTACAACAGAAGACTAGCAAGAAGCAGCATAACCAAACTTTCAACTTTATCTTACTATATAACTCAAAATTAAGGATAAAAACTTGAAGGAACAAAGTAGAACTAATTAACTTTAAAGTGTACAGGAAAAAAAATAGCAAAAGTGCATAAAAACTAATTGATATATTGGTGATAATGGTACTACTTTTGAAATACAGAACCAATTTTAACCAAAATAAAAAGCAAAATAAGCTACTTATTTTTACCATTGGCGAGCAAGATCACGGTTATCCAGTGCCTCATACGCCTTTACCACGTAAGAAATATATAGCTGATTTGATCCGGCAAGCAAGTATTACAGCAGTAAGCAATCATCTAACAACCAGAATGAAGGAAGAAGGTGCTCAGGGAGGGAAGGAGCATCATCACACATTGATCTCACGATCTTCAGCGTCACTGTCAAAATAAATATCACTGCCATCATCCAGTTCAAGGACATGTCCATGCTCATCCACTTTTGCATCCCCAAGCATCAACAAACACTGGTGCCACTCTTTCAACTCCTCCTAATAATAAAGAAATAAACACAACTGTGAAGTTGAAGTTGTCAAAGCACAAAACAAACACTAAGTTAACAATCAACATAGAAACAGAAAAACTGAAGCCTTCAGCTAAAAAATCCATATATGAAAAATACATTTATATAAATCATATCATATGGCACACCATCATATATTAGGAACATGCTCTTTCGTTACTTTAACTTTAATTTCCAGGATTAATGGATAAATCAGAAACATGCTGCTCATTCCATGCGGCACTATTGACCATTTTCCCTCTAAGAAGTCCTGACATTGTTCTAACTAGCTCTAAGTAGCAAGAGACTGACCAAAAAAGAATACAAAAACACACAATCAATTTGTTGTCACCACCCGTTGCCCACGGCAAAGATCGAACCATGGGCCTGAGCAAATCACAGAGGATAATCAGATGATCTCGATAGTCTGAGGAGGGAGCTCGACTCCCTTGGCCTCTTCTCTATTCTCGAATATTTTCATGTTCTCTATCTGCTGGTTCTCCCCTTTATAGCTGCTACTTGGTGCTGGCAGTCCAAAACAACAAAGCCTTTGACAACCGGGCCCATGTATCGTATTGTATCGGGTGTGACAATACCGCCCCACGAAACATTGCTTGTCCCCAAGCAATGGCAATGGCTTGAATGCCGTGGTCGCCAGTGCCACCAAGATCCCATGGCACATTTAAATATATTGCTAACAGTGCCCTCCCAATGTCATATAGGGTGTCTCCAAAGACTGTTAAGGTGTGGCATCCTCTCCTAGTACTCATATGTGGAAGCGAGAGCCAGAAACACTCCCTTGGATCATACCTTCCTGCTGATTCCAGGTACACGCTTCCATCATAGCCACCAGATGTATGGATGACTCCATTTAGTTCAAACGCAGCAAGAGCAAACCGAAATAGCAGCATAGATGGGCTACATATCCATTTCCCAAGGTACAGATCATATATCTCCAGTTTGGAATAATTTTCATTTCCAGCTCCTCCACTAGTATATATATAATCTCATTAGGACAGATTCCAGCAACAATAAATATATGTTTACTTGGAACGGGTATTTTAAGGTTGAAAAGATTCATATGGAACTGTTCGGTAAATCGACAGACCCACAACTCAAGTCCCTGACAACCAGGCCCATGTATCATATAGTACCGGGTGTGGCATTTGCATAGTGGCAAAGATAAATCAAGGCAGCGTGTGAACATTTAGAAGCTTTCCACTACAGGCCCAAACCGAAATTGATGGCACCAGGGGCGCAATGTATCTGAGCAAATGCCCAGCCACACTCAAAAGCATCACCCCAAATAGAATCAAACGAATCTCAGCATTTTTAACAATCTGCTGAAAACGTCCGCAAGGTGTTCGGCCAAAGTACTACCCCAGAACGCCTGACGAAATGACGAGATTTGCTGGTAATGAATGAGATCCTAAGGACGCCCCGCGATCCAAACAGCGAGAAGCAGAACGCGCACCGCAAACTGACACGCATGCGACGTGCTCGACGGAATGAAACGGCGCCGGGGGGGGGGGCGCAGAGCAGCCTTACGAGGCACTTGGCAGCGAGGAATCTGAACCGGAGGTCGCGGAGCAGACGGAAATTGTTGAGGAGGTGGAGCGCGCGGCGGAATTGGCGGTCGAGGAAGAGTGCCTGCGCGAGCATGTAGACGTCGCCAGGGTCCCCGTGGCCGCGACCACCTTATCGGCGAGGAAGATGGCCGACTTGTAAAGGTGCTTCCCGGCGCAGTCCCGCACCACCCCGCGCAGCCGCTCCAGAGCCTCCTCCTTCATCTCCGGCGGCGGATCGGGGCCTCTCCTATTCTCCTCCGCTTGGGGCTCGGCTCGGCGGCTGCTTCGGCGGCGGAGGATGTGGGCGGGATGCGAGGGAAACCGAAATTTGAGTTCCACATTCGATTTAGGGTTCGGGATTGTTTCGATGGAAAAAGACAGGTCGAACCAGCAGCGGATTGTGTCATGTCTCGTGTGCGGGTCACAGCTTTTTGGCACCAAATTTATGGAACTTTGGTTTTTGGCTCTAAATTTCGACTAAGGCCTGGTTTAGTTTGCAAAAAACTTGAAAAAAAGCACGGTTAGAACTTCAAACACATCTGCAGCGACTTTCATTTGTTTGTGGTTATCCTATCAGAATAGCTAGGTTTAAAAAATTGTCTCGTAATCTACATCTAAACCGTGTAATTAGTTATTTTGTTTACCTATATTTCATAATTCAATATATATGCTTTTGGTGTATTTAATGTGATGTGATGGAGAAGTAGAAAAGCTTAGAATTTGGAGGGAACTAAACAAGGCCTAAGAGTGTGTTTATTCGATTCGGTGCGAGAGAGAATAAGCGGTTAGAGCAACTCCACCTGGGGCCTACTGGGCCCTACCTTAAATTTCTTATGCTCTAAAAAAAAAAAATAAAACTCCATGGGCCTCTTGGCTTTGCAGATTTTTTCATTCCACCCTAAATTATAATCTCAGGCCCCTAGTCCCAGGAACCCCCTATCCAGTGGGACCCAGTGCACTTTTTCTTTCTTCCCGTCGCCAGTTTCACTTTCTCCGTCCCGCAGTTTGCCCGCCGCCGCCGCCGCCGACGTTTCTGCACCCCCGACCTCGAGTTCGCCGTCCTCGAGGACGATGCGCGAGAGCGGCTCATCCCAGCGTTGTCCCTGGCAGCAGCGCGAGACGGCGCAGTGGACATGTAGGACCTCATCTAGGAGGCCGTCATGAACCTCATCCACATCCGCAAGGAGTGCGGCCTCCTACCTCAAGTCAACGCCGGCGGAGGATATCACCGGCGGCTTCGCCACCATTGTGCCGAGCAGGCGCTCTTCCCCGTCTGCCTCCAGATCCCGAACTAGATGTGACGGAGCAGGCCCGGTGGTGAGAAAATGTGCCGGAGCAGGCGCTACGAGCGTGCTGGGTCGTGGCGCTGCCGGTGGAGGTCGTGGAGCTGCCTCGCCGCGGGTGGGCGGGGACGGCACGTGCCATGGTTGGAGGCTGCGCACGGTCATATCCGCCGCGAGAGAGGAGTCCCCGGCGACGCGGCACCTCCATCCCGCCGCTCCATCGGGTTCGTCGCCGTCGCTGGCCCTCGTGGCGTGCGCGAGCGGCAGCCGGGCACGCCGCGTGGAGGGCGGCGCAGACGTGGCGGCGGCGCTTGCGGCATACCTCCGCGGCCGGCACCGGATGAGCGGCGACCTCGCGGCGTGCGCAAGCGAGGGCTGGGCGCGCCGCATGGAGGGCGGCGCAGACGTGGCGGCGGCGCTCGCGGCGTACCTCCGCGGGCGGCACCGGATGGACTTGAGCGCGGTGGAGGTCGTCCAGCGCCGCTCTACGTACCCCTATGCGTACCAAAACATTTGGCCGCCGCTCCTCTAGGCCCCGCGCGGCGCGGAGCTCGTCGGCCAGCGCGGCGTGTTCGTGCTCGGCCTCGGCGTCCCGCGCGCGGAGCTCCGCCTCCAGCTTGCGCCACGAGGGCGACGGCGGCGGGTACCCCTGCTCGTCCGCGTGTGCCTCGAGGGCATGGACTTGATGGCCAGCTTCTCCGCCGAGGACTTCTTCCCTAACGCGCGGTCGTCGACGAGGAAGTGCCCCGGCGCGTCCATCATCAGCTCCGCCGCCGTTCGGGAGTATCAGCTTCGCCCACTTGCCACGGCGTCGAGCGAGGAGATTCTGTTTGGGGGCTTGGATTTAAGAATTCAAGCTGAGATTAAATTTAGGCCCTCAAATTTCATAAATTGGTTCCTAAATTAGAATTAGGGGCTCATGTTTAAGGGGATGGTTTGGATATGCTCTTAGAGGATTTTTTTTTTCATGAAAATCAAATCAAAGCAAATGAGGGTGTGTTTAGTTGGTGAAATATTTTTGGCTTCGGCCACTGTCGCGTAATTCGGATATAGCGGATATACCACGGACACGCGAATCCAGTCGTATTTTTCGTGGGACTCCTAGCTCAAGGGACACAAAGACGCAAGATTTATCTTGGTTCGGGCAATCGGGCCCCTAGTCCGCCCTCGGTCCGGAGTCACTATGTGTGAGCTTCAAACGCTCGTGGGAGGGGCGAATACAGGAGGGAGCGAAACAAGTCGAGAGGAGGCCGGCTCCCAAGTCTCCGTGAGTAGTGTGTGTTCGAATGAAAATGCGATGGGAAGAAGATCGATCCTCTCCCTAAGTGGCCAAGGCTCTTTCCTTTTATAGTCGTAAGGGGAAGATATATGGGTGCCACCGGAGAAGGACTAAAAATGTGAAGAATATAAAATAATGGGGGTAAAGTGTAAAAGTCGCTGGTTTGCCACGCCGGCCGTCCGGCGTCGCGACGTCGTCGCCACCCTACCCGTGAGTCGCCGGTCGTCATAGAGTCTCGTAGGGGCGGCTCCATATTTCGATGTGTCGCGCGTTTTCTCCCGAGCTCGGAGTCGTTGGTTGGTGACGGAGGGAACAATGAGCTCGTCAGCGCGCGCGCGCCGCCCGACCATAAATGCGCCGTTGTCGCAAGAAAGTGTGGACGGAGAGCTCTACGTCATTGCCGAGGTCGTCGTTGTCCGGGTAGTGGTTGTCCGTGCGGTTGTCGGAGGCGGACTGCATCAAAGGCCGATTCGTGCTCGTCGTGGGGCGTTGATGCCGTCGATGCGTGGCCGCGGCGCGTGAGCGTGGCTACGATGGCGCCGCACACCTACGACTTTTCAGTGCCTCCGGCCGAAAGGTGGGTTGACTTTGCCCATTCCTCGTGGGGAAGGGCGGCGTCGGGTGGATGGTCCCGAACTTAAGAGCTCAGTTTACGTCGTGCTTGGAGCTCCCGGTCGTAAGAATCGAGACGAGTCACGTGGGCCCCCGAGGTCGCGGGGTTTGTTTTGGTGAGAGCGGGCTCATGAGTCAAAAGTCGTGGGCCGCTTCGACCTATAGGTCGTCGCGGCGAAAGCGGTCCGTCCGCCCTTAGTCGCCGAGGCGGAGAAACGTCTCACCCGGGCCTTTAGCTCATGCAGGGACTGGGAGGCGCGCGGAGTGACCGCGTGTGGTGCTAGATGAGAGGCCCATGCGACTTAGTAGTCGTTCGTGGTGGAGGGTCGCGTGGTCGGAGTGATCTCGTGAGCTTTCGGTCCCGACGAGCTCTAGGACGCGCGGCTAAGAGCTCGTTCGAGACGGGATCGATCCGCGAGCTTAGAGCTCGTGCGGGGCGGAGCTTTACTGTCTGATCGCGAGAGCTCGTATGAGGAGGAGCTCGGGCTCGACCTATGAGCTCGCGGCGAGGCGTAGTTTTGCGGCACGGTCTCCCGAGCTCGTGTGATGCGGAGCTCGTGTGAGGCGGAGCTCGAGTTCCGACCTCACGAAGCTCGCCGAGGGTGGAGTTCGGCTCCGCCTCGAGCTCGTCGGGCGGAGGTGTCTTGCGGGCGAGCTTGCGTTGAGGCCGATCTGGGCCGAAAGTGTCGCTTGGGTTTGCCGACTCGTCGGCGTTTAGGGTACCCCTAATATTGGTACCCGACAGCCCATCGTAAGACTTTTCGTTTGTATTTGGTAATTATTGTCTCATTATGGACTAACTAGGTTCAAAAGATTAGCGCCTGCGTCTTTTCCACCAACCGCGTGCAATTAGTTTTTGTTTACCTACATTTAACGCCCATGCAGGTTAAAAGATTCGATGTGACCGGCACCTGAAGACTTTATGGGTTTGCTTTTCACCAACTAAACATGCCCCGATCCAGCAGCTTTTATCACGTCTTCTTAGACTAAAGTCATTTGGACGCAAAAAAACGACCCGTTTAAACTACGCACGCACCTGACAGGCAGGCTGACACGCACTCGCACCATGCCAGCATGCAGCCATCGGCCATCGCACTCGAACACGCCTACGCGTGTCCATCCATTGGAGATCGGACCATCCCAACTCCCAACAAACCCCTAGCGCCGTCGCCGCGCACCACCAGCCCGGGCGACGGCACCACGCAGAGACGGCGGAGCAGTGACCTGCGTGCCGCACCGCTGGAAATCCGCGAGTCGGGGCGTTAAACTCCCCTGGACCGCAGCCGTCGTCGCCGCCTGCGTCACTGCGCTCGTCGCGGTGCCCAGCGCTTTCCTGTCGCTGTCGTCGGCCATGTCGCCCCCGCCGCAGGAGAGGAGGCACGTGGCGATCCGGGCGCAGTCGAGGCGGGTGACGATGGTGTAGCTGCCGTTCCGGTACAGCTTCATGACGTAGCACTCATCGTCGTTCACCCCGATGCCGCTGGGGTTGGCCGACGCCGCCGGCGCCGACCCCAGCGACGCCGTCGGCACGGGCGCGGCGGGAATGGCGGTGGCAGTTGCGGCGGACGCATCGTCGTCGTAGCAGACGAGGTGGCACTCGTCCCAGTAGATGGGGCAGTACCGGATCAGCAGCGGGTTGCGGCCCGTGCAGAGGTAGCAGATGTATCTCTCCGTGTCGTCGGCGATCGGGGACGTCTCCGTGCTGTTGGTAAACGTCGACGGGTTCTCGTCCCCGCCGCCAGGCGGGACGGAGGCCGTGACGCCGAGGAGAAGGGTGAGGAGGAAGGCATGGAGGATGGAAGCTGCTGAGAGAGCCATCGTCTGGGGCAACTCGCAAGTCGCAACTAGAGAGAGATGGTGCGAAGCGGCGAACTAATAATTGCTTGTTCTTGGACTTTTCCGGCGGGGAAGCATGAATGCCCGCCATCAATTTGCAGTTATTTTTGACTGGTCTAATTTGAATTCTTAACTTTAGAAGCAATCTACCTCCTGAATTTGGATGTGTTAACATTTTGGAGTGATGCTACTCTACTTATTGCAGTGCAATGTGATTCGCAGACGTTCACCAGGCCAGCCAGCAATCTACAAAGGACAAAGCTGTTCTTAAACACCGCGTGTATGTATGTGGTTGACTGCGTTTGGATTGCCTGCTCGACTCTGGTCTCTGGACCGCGTGCCAACGCTTTTTCACGTATGGCCCTGAATGTTTTTTCATTCCATGAGACGTACACCAGGCTCTTATCTTTTAGCTCCCCCAATCTGTAGCTACTAGGCGTGGTCGTGGATAATGCGGAAAGCAATGGTTGTCGTTGAAAGCTCATTGCGGTTTACGAGTCGCCGAGTCGGCAAGACACTGTTTCCTCAAAAACAAACCACCGCATTGCCAATTTGGGATCTTTGTAGCCTGGAATCCTGGTAAGTGAGGTGACTTCAGTACAGGAAACAAACACAAACAGGCAACAGTTGTCCAAAAAAAGAAAAAGCAACAGAGTACCGACAACAGAGTCTGGTGACAAATAAAACTACAAGCTACAATATTTACCAAGTTTCAGTAGATTTCTACCAAAATTGGCAGATAAAATCTCTAGGCATGTCAAGAAACTATAAAAAGTTTGGTCCTCATCATCTATATCAAATTTGGTGACACCAAGGCAATCGTATAAATTACTTGACACCAAGGTACTGTTTTCACAAGGTGTTGGTGACTCGCACTCTGTGGTGGCCATTCCGCATTCTATAGCCTGGCTAATGAGATATTCATATAGCCTCGCTAATGAGTTGCAGATTTCTGAGGCAACATAATTCATGTCTAGTACATTCCACACGAAGGACGTCAAATTTCAAATCAGAAGTGCATTGAGTTAGCAACAAACGGATCAAAGATCTGCCAGGCACAACACTGCAGGCACCAGGCACCATAATCAAATGAATGTACAGCAGAGTGGAGCGAACCCCTTACATCTTTGCTACTAGGAAAGGTGTACATAGAACTTGATTGCGTATTTTGCCTCAGATACAATCAGATAAGCATTATGGCACTATCTCACATGGAGATGGGACCCCAACATGCCAAGCACTGTTCTCTGCAAATCAGGCAGCTAGAATCGGCAAGGACATGGGCTGAGGGCGCTACCTACTTACCTTGGCCATTCTTCTTTCTCAACATATCAGCTCGCTCGACGCTTAGCCTCTCTCTCTGCTGTCTGGATATAAAATTCAGCACCGAGCATGTCATTTATCTCTACATTTGACGACGCACTTGCTTCCATGGTCTCGATTATCAGTTCGAAGGTCAAAGTGAATCCAAGGGCTGAGAGCACACGTACAGCATTGGCAAGCCGGCAAACATGCTTCCTCGTCTCTGCTTCAGTGCTGAACCTCTGCTGACCTGTCGTTTTTGTTTTTTCACCCACCACAACATGCTCACCGACCCAGATGAATCCATTGCAACCAAGAATCAAGTCGACATTGTACTGCTCAAGATGATGAAAATGCTGCTTCTTTCGTTTAACCAAGTATGGAGGTACCATAACCAATTGACCCCTTTCGAGCTGCATCAATAAATTAAAACCCCTCAAAAACAAATCAGCAACAGCCTAATGTGTCTCAGGACGCAATGGTAATTTTTTTGTAAGACAAGACTTTAACTAGATCAGACACATACAAATCATAAACCTATTTAAGACATTATGAACATGATGAAGACTAAAGGCATGGCAGCTTAAGGCACATCTATGAAACATCGATGAGTCTCCCTTGCATCGTGCACCAAATGATCTACAGACCTGCACTCACTTTAAAGGCCTCTAATTTTTACAGATGACACAAAGCAAAATTGGAAGCATTAAAAGGGACAGAGTGATAACAGTACAAGGGTACAATTAGACTAGCCATTGTCATCTAAACTGGCATGTACCTTTCCATACTTTTCAATTGCCTGTAGGTGCAGAGATCCATCATGTTGAAAATCACGAACTTCTGCCTGGTAATGGATTACACATAAAGTAGCAGCATATTATTTTACAACAGTTCGCATAACAGTGAAAAAAGAGAGATTTCCCATCAAACTATAAAAAGATAGGCCATAAAAGTTCCTTGTGGGTGAATGCAAGAATTAAGAAATGAATCGGAAAAAACCATTACAGCTTGTCAACATGAGGTAAGAAAGGTGAGCAAAGCACAAAGGAAGTCCTTTCATACGAGTCCATAAAACACATTTCTTCTATGCAAATAAGGAAAACATCAATACATAAAATTGAAACACACAATACTGGGACTGATGTTCACTGAAATCTCTGCAGGATTTTTCAGCCTACTCAAAATCAACAAAAACTATTTGAAACTAAACTCCATTTGGCCCCGTTTTCAACAGATCAAACAGTTCCTTTTTCAGTGGACTGATCTAGTGTAGGCATGCAAACATGGTTCACAATGATGAACAATCAATAGTGTGTAGAGACTAGAGAGTAGATATAACTGTGGTAACTGCGCCTTACATCATCCTTCATCTTTTATAAGACTAACCAAATTAATACAAATGCCAGATTCAGGTTCAAATACTGCCAGAAGAATTGCAACAGTATGATAGAGAACCTCTGGATTAACAATGGAATGTAACAATAAATGAGCAATATAAAAATGATGACTCAAAATTCCATCAACCTCAAGACAACAAACACAGCCAGCAGCATTTGCTCCAGGACTAAGTAGACATTTGCAAAAAGGGAAGCACAAGCAAATATGATGATTCCTTAACATTAGCATATAATAATGACAAAAAGTGGGCATTGCCCCATTGATCATGCATTCTTTGTTGGTGCTGCTGCTGACATAGATAGTCATATAGAAGCAAAAAGTGTCAGCGTAACACCCTAAGTACAATCAGATTTGAATTCAATATACACAAGATGAACCGAGTGTCGACTAAAGCACCAAAACAAATAATTGTTTGAAATAAACGGAGCAAGTATCGCACTTACACAGATAACATCATTTTCTTCAAAGATACTCTGCATATTAAGTTCATCAGCAGCAGTTCTCCTTCTCTAGTAGAGGGAGCAGGGAAAAGGTAGTTAATTGGAAACTGGACAAGAGTCGCTAGTGTAATGAACTCAGGATAACACTCATTAATTCTTTTAACCTGACACAACTTAAGACTGTTTGCAGTACATAATTAGTATCAAACATGGAAAAAGAATAATTTCCTGGCATCTAATGTGTTACATTTGCACAGATTTATGGTAGAGATTATGATGTGCCCAAAACTTACTTATGCATTGACATTGGTGCTTAACTGCTTACTGCTAAGTGTTCAGCATTATTTATTGTCCAGAATGGTATATCAAAGAAAATGTTTATTGCCTATCAAATTTAAAGGGTGTCACAGGGCAAATATGCAGGAAAACGCACCTGAATACCATCAGGCAAATTCATAGACGAAAGCTTCAGAACAGCATCTTGGATAAAATTTATCTCCAACCTCCAGCGCTTAGGAGCAATCTTGACAAACACAAGCCGATTAAGTGTGGTATGAAATAGTGTGTTGTTTGGTCGAAAAGGGCGGATGGCGACTCCGTCGCCCCCTCTCCCGCCGCCCGCCGCCCGCCTGGCGGCACCGCCCGGTAGCCCCCCGCCACTTCCGATAGCAAATCCGGGACCTCCGCTGCGAGGGCTCCGGATCGAGGTGCACCTCGTCCCTTCTCCACCAGCGACGAGGAGATCAAATTCGGCCCCAACTCGCCCCGGGGCGGTAGCCGCCGCCGCTCGGCTCCGGCGCGGCCATGGGGTCTTCCTCGGCGGCGCGCCTTCTTCAAGCTTGACGGCCGCCCGAGCTCCCTCCCCCCCCTCTCGCTCCCCTCGTTGCATCCGGGCGGACTCTCCGTCGCCCCCCCAACCTCCGTCGCCGCCATGGCCGACTGGGCCCCTCGACGCCGCTCCGGCCGGAGGGCGCCGGCCCGGGCGCCCGGTGGTCGCTCGCCCCGGCCTCGCTCGGCCGCTGCCCTTGTGGGCGTCCTCGCCCGCGCCGGCCTCGGGCGACGGGGCCGCGCCTCGTCGCCGACGATGGGGGCCAGCGGGGCCCCCCGCTCACCGGCCGCCCTGGCCGCTCGTGGTGGGGCTGCAGCGGCAGCCTCCCACCTCACGCCGCCGTCACCCACGCCGGCGAAAGTGCCGCGTGCCGAGGATGGGGAGCCGCTTCCCCCTGCAGGTGGCGCCACCGTCGTCCCACGCCGGAGCGCACGACCGTGCGCCGCAGCCTCCCTTTGCCGGACCCGCGGCCTCCCCGTCCCTCGCCCGGCCCGTCGGGGCGTCCGAGCCGACGTCGTCCTTGTGCAACCTTCGCTCCGACCTCATCGCCGTCGCATCCGCATCTATGCCCATGTCGCCGGCCGCCGCTGGGGCTTGGCCGCGCACATTGAGCCGGCCTGCGTCACGCCGGCGACGCCGGCTCGCTCGTGTCCCCTACGCCCCACGCCCGCCGTGGAGGTCGTGGCCCCCTACTTCCCCTCTGGGCAGGCGGATCCAAGGCAATGCGGTGGGAGGACAACTTCTCCGATCGCCGGATGAGGAAGTCGAGGTCGTCGAACCGAGGCCCCATACCGCCGTGCGGCACGCCTTGCCTTCAACCCCCGCCGCCGGTGGGCATGGGCACCGGTCGATTGCCGCACCTCGGGCGGCGGCCATGCCATCCACCGAGGTTGCGGGTACCATCGCCGACGTCGTCGAGTGGACGCCATCGGGCAACCCGCAAGCGCCGGCGCAAGCGTCGACGCCGTGCCGTACTAGGAGGGCCGGAGCGGGTGCCGACATGCCACCGCCACCAAGCCCATCGACGCCAATGACATACTTTACGGCGCTGCGGCTACCGGTGCTGCACTCCTCGGCTCGGTCCACGCCGGCCCTCGCGTGTCCTCGCACACCGGCGCCTCGATCGCGACTACGGCACCGCCACCGAGGGAGCGGCATCGCCATCGGCCAGGCCCCTCGTGCCTCCATCGGGCGTCTTCCCACTATCGACGCCGATGGATTCACTCGCTTCAGCCGGCGTAGGCGGGGGGCGACGCCGTGCCTCGCCTCGCCCTCGCGCGGCTGTGCCGCCTTCATTGGTCGGTCTGCGCTTCAACCGTCTTGCCGGGGATCACATCACCGCTTGGTGCCCCTTCGCCCGTCCCGCGCCTCTTTCGCCGCGAAGACGAGGCACCGGCGAGGAGCCGCAAGCATCGACACCATCGCCCTCCCGAACCCCCCGAGAGCCGTGCGGCGAGCCACGACCGCGCCTTCGACTTCCGGATCGCCACGACGTCGGCGGCCATGGCGTTGCCCTAGAGCCCTTCGGGGGCCCCGCCACGTGGTGGCCCCCTTCTTCGTCGGGCGGATCCTCCGTTCAGCCCCAGCCCCATCGACGTCGACTACGCTGCGGTGGTGGGAGGCACCGGGCGGTGTTGAGGCCACCAACGCCGCGTCGTCACCCACAACGCCGACCCGCTCGCGCTTGTGCCATGTGTGCGGCTGCGAGCCCCCGCCGGGTGGACCCAATGCTAGAGGAAGCCTCCCGTCGTCGCGCGTCCGCCTATCGCCGTGATCTCCCAGCGGTGCGGTCGAGCCTACCTCGCCGCCGCCGCGCGCATGGTCGAGCTTTTCCCGATTCTTTGCGCGGAGTTGGAGGTCGGGGTCTATCGCCGAGACCCTCAACAACGACGCCCCGCCGGCTGGACTGCGCGCCGTCGGACCACGCCATTCGGGAGCGCTTGGCGCTGGCACGCCGACGGCTCGGGAGGCGTGTGAGGACACCTCGACCGAGGGCCTTCCTTCGCCAACTCCTCCCGGCCGCTGCACCACCCTCTCGCTCCCCGCCCGCTGTGGATTCTGCGTCCGTGGCGCCTTGATGGCGCGAACTTCTTCGACTCCGTGACACCGCCGCTAGAGGAGCCTTTGATCCGTCCCCGCCTCACCTAAGGGCTTCCAAGGTCGACGATGACCACCGGTTCCTACGTCGTAGTGATCGGTTGGCCGCCAAAACGACCAACCGCATCCCCGACCCGGTGAAGCGTGCCGCGGCCGGGTGATGTTGAGCAGTGGGAGGGGCGTCGCGGATCATGTGGTCACAAATTCTCCGCACACCACGATCGTCACCAAGTTCCACCAAGTCTTCGGTCTTTGAGGTATCGTCTCGCTAAAGCGGGGCGACATTCGAGCGAACTTCCCTATGCTTGCTCGCCGCCGGCGGAACTTGGCGAGTCGGGGGCCCCGAGGAACGCCGCGAGTCTTAAACTCCGTGTCGTGTTAGTCGCAAAGTGTTTTCTTAGTTAGTACACCCCTCTAAGCTCCGCCGTTTAAGCCGGTGATGTTTGTAGGTGTTTAACCCATGTGGCCATTGGTGGCTCGCCGTTTGGTCACACGGGTTGTGTAACTTCATTCCCACTTCTCTTAATGCAGCACGTGCAAAGCACGCTTTCGAAAAAAAATAGTGTGTTGTTTGCACCATATAGAAAATAATGTTCAATTTTATTTGAGTGATAAACATGACTACTATAAGATTCAGACTGGACTAATATACTCTGATCACCAAATGGATATATGTATCAAGAAGCCATTGTCATTAAATACCTAGTCAGAGATAGAAACTTAATCAAAATACAGGAAAAATAAGTTCGACCTATGCAGTATCTGGGGAAACACATTCTCGTATCTGAATGTTATGAAACATGGAAAAATGTTCTGGGTTTCATATTCAAAACCTCTAAAGTCTAAACCAATGAAATGTAACATCCTAGTGTTGCAAAAAGTTAGAATGAATTTACACACCTCAATCACACGGCCAACTATGATATCACCAACCTCCGGCTTGTATCTGGAAAAGGCCAAAGAGAACAAATTGGACTAAGTTTTTTTGCTTGTGAGTTCATTTTTCTAAACAAAAACATCAACAAAAATAAGTGTGGGAATAAGATCGAGTAAACCACACTACTTCGGCGCCAACAAATATGAGCATTGTAATCTGATTGAACAAACATATGAATTCAGGAAAACATATAGCCAAACCTAAATTTTACAGGCTGAATACCAACCTACCACTAAATTCCGTATAACAAGTTCACAACTGAATTCAGTGTATTTGTCCGATTGGTAAAAATCAGGGGGGCCGAATTCCTTTCAAAGTTTGCAGACAAATAGATACGCGGCAGAGGCCGGCGCTTACCTTGCCCTGAGAGTACGGACGTAGACCAGCTTGTCGACCCGCTCCACCACCCCGCAGAGCGTCGCCACCACCTCTCCGTCCTGGTCCGACGTCCCGCGCCCCCTGCGCCACAAATCATCCAACTCATCAGCCGCTCACGAACGGACCGATAGGGGAAGATAGAAACAGAGATGGAAGCTGTGTACTTGAGGATGTTGTCCTCCTTATTGACGGGGATGGTGTCCGCGACGGCGACGGTGACGGCGGCGGCAGGCGCAAGGGACTGGAGCTCGTGGAGCGCTGCCTCGAGGCGGACCCGCTGCGTCTGGTTCAGCGAGAGGTGGCGGTCCTTCATTGCCAATCTCTGTTACCGGACGGACTACGACGATGTATGTATATTACGAACGGTAGGTAGCGGATACAAGGGACCTCGGCCAACGACTCCGGCCGATCAACTGTCAACGAGATCGTCGAGCTCGCCGTTGCCACGGACACGGTTCAGAATCGACTACGGATTCGAGTCCTCTTCTCCTTCCCGATGGCAATACAAGAGGGGGCCGCTATAGGCTGCCCCCGACATGGGCCACGCAGGGCCTCACATTCATTTGGCCCAGTCAGGTCCAGAGATCCAAGGGTTCGGCTTCCTGGGCCTCACAACGTTACTCCGGCCCGTATCAAATGAAGGCGCCTCCTTCGATTCCGCCTTCTTCTTCCTTGCCACATCTTCACTTGAGAGGTGCCGTCGCCTGGAGTGGCAGAGGCACTACCGGTGGTTCTGTTGGTGCCGGTCGTCAAACACAAGATGAATCTCCAATTTCCAGTTGACTGATTTTTAACTATAATATATGTTTATATAACTTATTAAGAAATCGCACATGCATGGCGAACATTAATGGACACCAGCCTGAAGTGTACTCTCTTACTTGGGGTTGTTGGTCTCGAACATACAGTATATAGCAACGACTCGGTGCATATCAACTGCACAAATTAGTAACAGACTCTAACTAGTAGATTTGTAATAGATCGCAGTGCTCACTCAAATCAGCACTGATATAATTAGTATGAATGGGGGTAGTTACCACCAGGCCCGTCCGCCCGAGGACGACCATGGTGATGTTCCAGTGGTGGAACTGTCACTATCAGACGCCGTGATGTTCCAGTGGTGGAACTGTCACTAGCAGACGCCGTTGGTCTTCTTGGCGAGCACAAACTTCTTCCACGCCTCCGTCACCGACCTCTGCGTCTCGAGCTCCGACTTTTTCCTGACCAGCTGTGCGGGCGGCGGCGGCGGCGGGAGCCTGGACGGCAGCGCGTCCAGCTGGTACATGACCTTCTCGATGTCGAGGACGAGGCGCTCGGCGAGGGTGCGGCTGAACTCCTCCCGGATGACGACGCGGAGCACCGTGACGTGCTGCGCGTCGGGGGGCATGGTGTAGGCCGGCACGATCCAGCCGAAGCGGCGCAGCATGTCGGAGATCTCGAACTCGTCGTGCCGGCTGCGGTCCTTGAGCGAGAAGGCCACCAGCGGGACACCCTCGTCCTTGGACACGATGTTGAAGCGCCCCGTCTTCTCCAGGCCCTCCTTGAGCACCATGGCGTTCTCGTGGCAGTTCTCCATGATGTTCCTGTACCCCTCGAAGCCGTGGCGGATGAGCTGGTAGTACTGCGCGATGACTTGGCTCGAGCCCTTGGAGAAGTTGAGCGTGAAGGTGGGCTGGTCGGCGCCGAGGTAGTTGATGTGGAAGATGAGCTCGTCCGGCAGGTCCTCCTTGTTGCGCCAGATGCACCATCCGATGCCGGCGTAGACGAGGCCGTACTTGTGTCCGCTGACGTTGATGCTCTTCACCCAGGGCAGGCGGAAGTCCCACTCCAGTTCCGGGTACAGGAAGGGCGCGATGAAGCCGCCGCTGGCCGCGTCCACGTGGATGGGCGTCCCCACCCGGTCTCCGCGTTCTTCACCTCCAGCAGGTCGTTGAGCAGCTTCACGTCCTCGAACTCGCCGTTGAGCGTGGAGCCCAGGATCGCGGCGACGCAGATGGTGTTCTCGTCCACCATCTCCACCGCCTTCTCCGGGTCCATCACGTAGTAGCCGTCGCGCAGCTTCACCTCCCTCAGCTCCACCTCGAAGTACCTCGCAAACTTTTCCCAGCAGACCTGCAGGTTTTCAATGGAGTAAGATTCGACTCTGTAGGTGATCCCGCGAGGCAATCAAATCAAATTCAAATGAATTACAGTATATACCTGGACGTTGGCGCCGGTGACGATGTTGGGCTTGTCAAACGGCTTGCCCTCGGCCCTGCGCTTGTTCTGCCACCTGCGCTTGAAGGCCAGGCCGGCAAGCATGATGGCCTCCGACGAGCCCACCGTGCCGACGCCCACCGCCGTCTCGGACTCGCCCAGCGGCGCGTTGAAGAGATGCGCGATCATGTTCACGCACCGGTTCTGCAATGCAATGTCGGCGCGGTCGGTGTCAGAAGATACAGAGGAGCACAAAATCTCAGTGACTGCCGCAACGGCACGGCCCAAGGTATAAATCGCAGATTTTATATTTAATTCCAGGCAAAACAAAGTTCCCCAACCTAAACAATTGTGCCTTTTTTCTAAAAAAAAGAAAAACTAAAAAATTGTGCCAGCATGGCGGTCCCCGGTATGGTCAGATCAGGTCAGGTCAGCGGTCAGCCAACCTTCGCCGACCAAGAACCGTCTCTCCGATCTGAGAGCAAGACAGGCGAGAGACAGAGTGAAACAATTTGCCGAGGGTGAATTGTGTACCTGGAGCTCTGTGGTGACGGGGTACTCGTCCATGTCGACGTAGTTCTTGTTGATGGCGGCCATGATGAGCTTGTCGCACTCGGGCTCCATCCAGGTGGTGACGAAGGACGCCAGGTTCAGGCGCGGGTTCCCGTCCAGCATCAGCTCGTCGTTGATGATCTGGTACGCCGCCTCCTTGGGGATCGAGTTCTCCGGCATGCGATACCTGCGGGAACAGTGCGCACCGACCAAAAGTCAGCATTCGGCGATCGATAACTGGGCTCGGGTACGTATACCTTTGCTCAAAGCCAGGTGCAGATAAATCATCGGCCGGCCGGCCGGCCGTTCCATCACAAACGCCGGCAAGAACAGAGTGATGCGAGACAGAGAGTAGCCGGCCGGCCGGTCCAATTACAGCTGCAAAGGGGAGAGGGGAAATGGAGATGCATACCTTGGGAGAGACGACCGGACGTAGCGCGACGCGAACGTGGAGTGCACGGATATGTCACTCTCGGAGACGGCCTTGGAGAGCACCATTGTTGCGAGCGATCTGCTAACCTGTTTTCGTTCTTGGGATCTAGGCTTGGGGAAGAAGACGACTTGCAGTTGCAGTTGCAGGGGCTTGTGTGTTTGTGGCAGGGGTAGCGCACCGCGGTATTTATGCGCGCCCCACGGCCGGCCACGCGGTGCAGCTGGTGCAGACAGGACTACTAGGATGCTACCATGTGTGTATGCGTGACGTCACGAGAAGGACCCCGGGCTATTGCTATTGCTATTGCTATTGCAGGCCACTTTTTTTCGACGACTACTTGCGTCGTAAGATGGCCCTATCTAGAGACAGATTGAAGGCAGACGCGCGCCGGCGAGAGAGTTTGTCCCTCTTGTGTTGATTTGGATCTGATTTCATTTACGTTTTGCTGAGAGCCAATAAGTTTACTTGCATAAGAAGAATGGATCAATCAATATTTATGTTTTGACCCCGGTCCCACTTGGCTCTTTATATCACCCAGAAACGAGAAAGAAAATAGTATAACATGAATGAAAAATAAAGACAGGATCTGACCGTGGTGGGTTTTTTTTGAATAAACTGGAGGGGCAGAGTGCCCCTACAGACCTTTATTAAACCTGACCGTGGTGGTTCAAAAGAAAATGGAAAAGAGTCTCTCTGGCTATCTGCAAAAGGTGTATTTTGACCCGTCAACGTGTGTATACCTGTACACAAGGTTTCTACTCCTGGAAAGAACAAACATACCCTGTAAGGAACGACCCAAACCACTGTCTTTACCATATGAAAAGACCAACATGTGCGTACAGGATGTATACTACTAAGTCATATAGTAGAATAAGTTTTGACATATATACTACGCTTCTGCGCGTTGAATTTTGCGGTCAGCACGAGCCCGTCTAACCTGAGTCTGTGTTTGTATTTGAACTGTTTTCCTCTTAATGAAACACGGGTGAATGGCCCGCTCGAGAAAAAAAGCACGAGCCCGTCGTTCTGTGCAGCCTGTTTCATATCGCAGCACCAAGATTTTAGTTGACACTTCAGTTTGCCGGAAGTCGGTAAATAAAAGAGGAAAGTTCTTGTGTTGTATCCACTCTCGCTAAGCCTATAAGCTAACGCACCGAAACCGGACCGAGCCATTTCTTCTCTATCTATACGAGTATCTATCATCTCGTCTGGGTTTCGTTCATTACACCTACGAGCGACCCACAGACTCGCCCGCTCTGCCGTCTGCTCCGTACGTACGCAGCAGGGGCGGTGGGTATGAGGAGTCGTTTCCCCGTGGAACCAGCGCCAAAAACAACGTGCCGCGGCCGGGTTCGGGTTCTCAGTTGTGCTCCTGGCAGCGCGAAGCGTAAGGGCAAACTGAAAGGAATAAACAATGTGGCATCCCGCGTCCAGCACGGCAGTCGGCGCCTCGGCGGGCGGCACCGGACGGCGGTTTTGTGCAGGGTAGGCGGCGAAACCGACCGGAACCAGTTGAGCCTCCCCTCCTGCGTCTGCGTGCTGCGGCGACCAGCCCGCGCGTCGGGGCCGGCCTTTCCGTTCAAGAAAAGGCCACCCACACGTCACTCCACACGCAGACGCAGTTGTCTGTCACGCGCGGGCACGGGCACAGCACGGTCTTCGGCGCTCCGCGGTCGGTCCGCCCCGTCCTGCCCACCCACCGACTCGCCGCGTGTCTATCCAGATAGCCCGCCCGCCTGCCCGCCTGCCTGCCTGAGGCAGTACTCCTAGAAAACAGAGGGCCGGCCGCCTGTGGAATGGCCTGCTTGCTCGTGGAGTTGTGGTGTGGTCGTAGTCGTAGTAGGTTGTAGGTCTCCGAAAGCCCAGTCTTTTTGTTGTGTTCAGTCGTAACCACCAGCTGTTTGATCTTTGAATTTGCCAAGTTTGCAGAATGGTCGCTGAATTGGCAGCAGTTCGATCAGCTGCTACGTCAGACGCGGCAGATGTCCGTGGTGCACCAAACCGGAGTAGTGATTCTCTGTACCTTCACGTATGCAAATACGGATGCATAAGGAGAACCGGAACCTTGTTTCATTATTAAGAAGAAAAAATACTACGGATACGTACATGAGACAAATAGTACCACAACCACACATTAAAAGTTTGTTTGCTCGGGCATATCCATCTAGCCTAGGACATTGGGAATCAACGGTGCAGACGAACTAGGGAATAATACCGTACCACTCAACGGTGCAAACAAACTAGGACATTAGAAGTTTCTTTGCTCGGGGGCATAATACCACTCACAAAACCAGCATTGCATTGCACGCACGCAGAAAATTTGAGCCGTTCTTTCCAAAGAGAACCACCCAAAAATGACCTCCCCCATCTATCTCGATGCCTGACAAATCAGGTAACTGTCTCGGGAGTCAAAAGCGCAAGGGGACGCGGCTACTAGACAACCGTCTAAAACTAAAAGTATTCTGTGTCTGCGACAGTTCATCTGGGGAGGTGCCTGTGGATGTTCGCGCACAAACGTTGCACTTTGTCTCCCTCTCGCATCGTATCCGCCGAACCATGTTGACACTTTTTCAGGGCTCGGTAAGTTGGCAGGAAGGCACGCTCTCGCATCGTATCCGCCGGCTGAAATTTTTTCACACGAACTGGTGCTTTGCTTCCTCGCCAAGATCAAGGAATCCGAGGACTTGTTCGATGCGTTCGCTAGCTCCAACCGACCACGTACACGGCGCATCAACTTTTCTAGATTATCTTTAGCTATTGACGACGACTCTGAGTCTGAGTCTATTGGAATCAGGAGTCGCCTCTCGGATGCACTTACATGAGAATTACTCAGATGTATTGATATCTACCGATATGTCTTATGCGTTAAAGGATGAATGCCTGCCTGCTCTGCTCCGTCCAGATACAGTACATCAGAATAATGCATGTTTAAGCACATGTCTGGATTGTCCTCCAAGGCCCCCCAAATAATCGTAGGCTCGTAGCACCATACTGTAGCTTGCAGTAGTTTTTACGAAATTGCCGGCAGCGGCAGGACAGGGCTCTGCACGGCGCGCCTATATCAGTTTTTTCAAGGATAAATCAAATTAAACCCTACTCTCGACTCTCGAGTGATGGTGTATGCAGAATAAATAATGAACTCTAACTACCACAACCAAGTATACGGCAAGGGTAATTAAGAATTTGTTCAATGTATATGAATCCGGTGTTCAAACTTATAGAGCTCTGTTTTTTTGTTTTTTGTTTTTGAGGGAGCTCTGTTTTTTTTAGGAAAAAGTCTACTTTCCCTCCCCCAACTTTCACCAAAGTCTGATTTTCCTCATCAACTCGAAAAGGACATATCACCTCCCGAACATTTTCAAACCGGTCATTTTACCTCCCTGGAGCGGTTTTGTGGGCGGATTTGCTACAGTAACCAGGGGTTTTGCTACAGTACCGGCGGTTTTGTATTTTCTTTTTTAAAAATTAAATTTGAATCTTTGAAAAATCATAATAAATTATAGAAAAATCATAAAATAGAAAATCAATTTTGTTGGACTCCACATGAATAGATCTACACAGTGAACATATAATACTGTATATTTTAGTACAAAGTTTTTGCAGTACAAAATTCAATTGCACTATGAAATTCAATTGCAAAGATGAATTTCGTACTGCAAAAACATTGTACTAAAGTATACAGTATTATATGTTCACTGTGTAGATTTATTCATGTGGAGTCTAACAAAATTGGATTTTCTATTTTATGATTTTTCTATAATTTATTATGATTTTTCAAAGATTCAAATTTAATTTTAAAAAAAAAGGAAATACAAAACCGCCGGTACCAGAAAAACCCCCTTACTGTAGCAAATCCGCCCACAAAACCGCCCAGGGAGGTAAAATGACCGTTTGAAAAGTTCAGGAGGCGATACGTCCGGCTTACTTGAATATGGCGGAAAATCGACTTCTCGTGAAAGCCGGAAAAGTAGACTTTTTTTTTTATCACTAGAGGGTCCAGTCGTGGTGGCCGGCCCAACAGTAGGCAGTCGGCCTGCCCGCCTCTAGGCACTAGACCTAGTCGGCTCTGGAAGCTGGCCCGGCCTGTTTAGCAGGGGCAACACCATCATCATCTAGTGAGGTCAGTGACAGGAACGAAAGCTGCGCCCACTGGCCGTACGGCCGTATAAGTTGGTGGGCCGTGGGCCAGTGACCAGTACAAGTTAGAACCAGCCCGAACAGCCGGAGCTCGTGCTCCGTCGCCTTCTCAAGTCAACACAGCTCTTCTCAAAAAAAAAAAAAAGTCAAGACAGCTCGTGCTCGCTGCAGCCGCCGTCATCTTCCTCTCCGATATGCCGTCACTTCACCTGTGCGCTGTGCCTTCGCCCTTCGCTGTTTTGCGGTGTCGGACTGGAGGTGGATGTCGCTAGCCGCGGGGCAGCCTGCCACGGAGACGGAGGCACGGACATCCATTCGAGCGATGACGAACGGGGTGCCACCACCGCGATTCACCAAAGGCTGTGCTGGGATTTCCCCTCGGCGATCCATCCACAGAGAAGTTCCAGGTGATTTTATCCAAGCGAGAAACTTTACTTGATTCTTTTTCTTGTTCGGGTAGATATATACATTTGGAGGGATGATAGTGAATTAGATTGCTGCTGCAGAAGATGTGATTATTTTTCTTTGCACATTAAGGGAGGGAGGGAGGGAGGGTTGTTTATGTTCATAGATACTTTTCGGCTCTATTTGATGAAAAACGTAGCATGAGTCGTAGTCAGTGAATTTATTTCCAGTCACCTTTCACGTTTCTGTCAAATTAATAACAGAGGGCTATGTTTCTGTGAGGTCAGTCCATAATGAGCTCAAAGTTCGTCAATCAGTTACATGTTCTAACTCCAACTACCAAAAATATAAAGTAGCAGATGATTTGTACTCTGCATCTTAAGAGCATTTTAAAACTGCAACAAGCATCTTTGGCAACTCACATAAGATTTCAGCTTTTTTTTTTTCCTGTTCCCTTAGTTTGGGTTGCTTTTAGAAGAAGAATCAGTGGAGGATCTTTTCTTTACTAAATAATTCGCTCTGTGCTCACCATGCGGCTGCTTAATATAATGAGGCATCTTGGTCTACTTGCATTCTTTTTCTTAATATAATGATTCATGGTTTTCGTGCGTGTTTTACGAAAATAGTGTAGATCTTTTCTTTGGTAATAAATAAATCTGCATGATTAAGACGTCTGAACTAGAGGTGCACATCTGTCCTTTTATGTTCACTAGGAAAATGCCCGTGCGTTGCAACGGGAGACAAAATTTGCAACACCAACACAAAAAGAACACTTATTGAGGACAACAAGCAAGATGCAAGCTTCACAGTGCATTCGAGAAGAGATATGCATGACCTGAGAAATGCTGGCCCAATTTTTTAAGAGAACCCATGAGATTGAAACCAACTTTGGTTCATTACACCTATCATATCTGATAGCTGAGTAGACAATTGAGATATTGGTTCATTACGCCTAAGAAGTTAACATGGATCATGAGAGAATAAAAGGGAAAAAAAATATTGCAAACATGTTGTTCGGCCTTTGCCTTCATCATCATCAAACTGATGGTGGTTGCATGCACCAACAGATGGTTGTCTCCTGGTTTCTCGGGATCATCTATGGATGTAACACCTCGAGTGGCAATCACTGAAACACAAAATGAGACATCTTATAAGTTTCCTTTATCTAATCTCCACCTGACGTCCTTCAAGCTCAACCCTACCAAACTGCCACCACAAGATGCTTTTAAATCCTTTTTTCTATACAAAAGCAAAAAGAGCTAAGGATGTTTAGAAATCTGTCACTGATACTCCTAATATACTTATGTAAGCCTAGTATTTGGATAACTGTTGCTCCATCATTCCATTATTTCTGCCAAAACTACAGACACACACATCATCAAATAGCATCACAGGAAACAAAGGGTTGTGATTGATAGAATCAGAAGGAATACATGGAAATTATTAAAGAAAAAGTGTAGCTACAGAGACTTCTGAAATCCTCACCTTAATACCTACTTCCTAAATTTTGGAGCTACTCAAACATCATAGCTATGTTTAGGACAACTGGTCATTTCATCAGGTAATTTTGAATCTCAAAGCAAGAAATCAAATTGCTAGGCAACATAGAAGCTCACAATTCCAAACATTGTTTTTTTCATATGCAAAAAGCAATTGTTTCAAAAAAAAAAAAAAAATGCAAAAAGCTATGTAGGTAGCAACTCAGAAATATAGTTCAGTTAGAATTTTGACATGGCTCTAGTGACCAATCAGACTTCCTGAAACATTAAGCTGAAAATTTTCATTTAGAGTTGACAGTTGGTAGATTCCAGCAGCAGTAGCGAGGACCGCAGAGAAATAGAGGTACAACATTGTTAGTATCAGATAGTTCCATAGGTGTACTGTTGTTGACTTGTTGGTTCTAAAAATGAATGGCCAGTCACTTGCTACTGTTCTTTCCATGTTGCATTAATGGTTATGAGTGAGTAGCATCACATGAATTGCTATAGGAATATGAAAAGCAGTGTTCTGTGCAGCAGCAAACTGAAGAAACACGCTCAACTGTGCCCTCTACAAGCAGTGTTGTTGAACAAAGTTCCTGTTATGATAGAGACTCAAAATTAGTAGTGAGGCATCAGACAAGATGAATAAGGAAGTCATTATGTTCATGGAGTAAATCAATAACCTGCCACAGCTCAAACTGTTAAAGGCCCTGTCAAAAGTGTAGATGTAAGGATTGTCCTTGAAATCTGCACACATCAATAAAGAAATTCAAATTAACTTCATATAATATAAGCATAAAAGCTGTAATGGAAAGCAGGGTTAGCCTCAGATGAACCTCTCTCTCAAAATTTGAAAGGAAAATATACCTGGGGTTGTGCATCAAAGGGGCCTTCCAATTGGCCTTGCAGTCGATTCATGGTTTTGTGGACAACACAAAGATCAACTCAGGTCAGCAGACATGTCATGACACTCTGCAACTTGTCTTGCATGATTAAGCCACTTAGTCAGGTTGAAGCCTATTGAGATTTTTTTTCTGATAGATGACAAAGAGGTAGTCCAACCACCTGGGAGAGAAGCGAGGATAGAAAACAATGAAATGAAATATACTATATGGATGGATGCTTATAGAAACACCTTACGCTAACAAAATAAATGGTGTGCTATACTGCTTGGAAAGATCGAACAAGGTACCATCCAAATATATTTAGAATCAGGGTAACAGAGAAATCAACACAGAATTACAGTTTTCTTGTCCAAAAGATCGGACAAGGTACCATCCAAATGAACAGGGAAAAGTAGGCATGATTCATGGCTCCAATCTTCCTGTTTGATTCTAAATATATCAAGACAACACACCTTCTCAACATGACTGAACTTTATTTTATTGAAAACAAAATAACATGAGTGATCTTTGAAAACATAGTTGAGTGAAAACACCAAGTCCCTAACCAAATAATTAAAACTATTCGGCCATACAACATTACAACAGACTTTATCGATTTATAACCATTTTTATTGTTACATGTCTCACATATGTATCAGATGCAAAAAGGACTTGATTTTTTTTAGAGAAAAAAAACTTCTATAATGCCTAGCAGTCATGATGAAATTAGTCAATAATTAAACATGTGTTTCCTAAAGCACATAGTTTGGCATATGAATAGCATCCCTAGGCGCATAAAATGTGTAAAACAAGGCAGAGGGGTCACCACAAACAAAAAAAACAGTACAGTAGTCAGGCTTCACAAAATCCCCTTTCATCTTGTCACCGTCACCTCAAGCTTCTACGAGATCCCTAGCCTGCACATGGATGCATTTGCTGCAGACAATCACCATCAATGCGGTTTGGCAAAACAGAGAAGAGCACAGGCAACAGAACAACAAGGATGAGGATTATGGATTACCCCTGAGAAGCCTAAGTAACTAACTTGAATAGAATAGAGGCCAGATGCAGTTATAGTAACAATAGTTAGTACAATCAGACATGAAGTTAAAACTGAGAAGGTGTATAGGTGAATAACTAACTCAGTACAGAATGCTAAGACTGAATATGTAAACCTAAGATTTGCTTCCGGACAGAACTGAGCAAAAATATGGCACAAGTTAAAGATCAGTAAGATTTTTATATTTAAAAAAAAAAGGCTATTTTCTATGTACTTCGCAAAATAAAACGTGACCAGAAATTGTGTCCCATGCCAAGAGATTCAGCATAGTTGCTTCTCAAAATAGAAATATGTGTTACTTCAATATAATATTCAACACTTTTCTTTTGCAAACCCTGTCCTGATGGTATTGCTTTAGGCATAACAATATTGCCTGATCACAGATACACTAAGAATGTGTGGGACATAAGCAGTTGAGTTGCCACTGCAATTCACTGAAATTGTGTAAGGAACTGTTCCAATCCAAATTAATGCATCCTTCTCTCATATATATATTACTGATCCCTGCATTTCCATTTTGTATTCCATATGCTTAGCCATGAGAAAATTATTCATAAGTAATTGTTCAGTGTATGAAACAATCATCTCCTTCCGAGGATCTGGTTATAACAGTTCGTTACTCAAGTTAACTCAAATGCCCTAGGAATAAAAATGTGCAGGAGAAACGGACAATCTCAATAGCAACCATCATCTCCGATGGCTAATATTTTAACTTGCGTTCCTGGTTTTGGCCAAAAGGAAAAATCAAGACAAACTAATTGGCAGCATTTTAATTATTTAGAAATCTAGAGTCACAACAATTATTTTCCGCATTGAAGTAGAAAAGACTGATAGCATTACCCACGAGAAGAAACACAAACCTTAAAATCCCAAAAACTTGCACTGCAAGAGGTGGGCGGATCTTTTTGATGGTGATTAACTCCTAACGGATCCTCTTAGATGCCATGGATCAAACCTCAAAATTCCAAAACCTTGCAGATACAATCAGGCCAGGATCGAACTGATTCAGTCAATAGAAGGGCTCATACCAACCTGGGAATCAGACAGAGAGGTGGGCTGGCAGCCGCACGACGTGTAGGTGGCGGCGTAGGTCATAGAGGCGATGAAGCGGCGGTGCCGGTCGGGAAAGCGCCGTGGCGTTCGTCGGGTGCTCGAGGGCGCGTCTAGCGGTGTCGCTGGAGCCGGCAGCGTCGGGGGCTCGACGGCAGGGCGGCGTCGGCTACGTGCGTTGGAGCGTACAGGGCGGAGTCGGCTACGTCGGAAGCGGACGGGGCAACGTCGGAGATTGGAGCCCCTCTTTGACTGACGGGGAACTGGGAACTGCTGCTGTGTGGGTGGCTTTGCGGCGGTTTCGGCGGGGACAGCTTCGTAGCAGGGGCGGCGGGGAGGCAGTTCTTCCGCGGGCCAGACGGTGCGGCTTGGCGTCGGTTCCGCGGGCGAACCAAGTGGAGCGGGGTTTGTAGCGCCCAGGCAGGGTCATTACCGCGAGGGCGGAGTCATTAGCGCCGGGCAGACTCGTTAGCGGAAAAGGACGATTGCTTTTCCTTCTTTTTAGTAGTATAAGATATATTGTCTTTGTTCTCCACGTTTCTCAGGATACAAACCTCATTTCTGCAGTCTGATTGTAGGAAAGGGAGCCATGGACTCCACAGGCCAGTTTTACAGAAGTCCTCTGCTAGAAGAAGATAACTCCATCCAAGAGGTTCTCTCTCGCCCTCATCCCCTCAGTCGCTCACTCCTCCCTCTCATCATGTGTTTGGTCCACAGGTGCTTAGCATCCTCCATGCCAGCCCACCAGGCCAGAGAAAAGTCCTGATTCATTTCAGAGGACCGTTTGGCCTGCATATTCTTACTCTAAAATATAATTAAACAATAGAATACAGGCCTGCCCTGGCTCTTTTTTCATTCTGACGCTGCTTGCAATTGCTATCTGGGTTGGCTTGAGTGTTTTCCAGGTCGTGTTTTTTCCCCCTTGTGGCTTAGGTGCAGCCGGAGCCTGCTTTCGGTATCTTGTTCACATATGTTTATTCATTTGTGCACATGTATTGATTCTAATTATCTTACACAAGCACACCCATTACTTCTTGTAGTGTCTGTGATCTGGACTGTTGATATGATCAGCTACGTAGCTTTTTAGCTGGAGGGTTGGAACAGTACTTCCTTGCTCTCTGTAGTCTGTATACGTCAACATTTTTAAAATCTTGGTTCTTCAAAATTTGAAGTGTGATCACTTTTATATACTACATCCAAGACTGTAAGAACATTTTTGGAGTTCATTCTTGTTTACTATAAATACTACCTCCTCCGTGGCAAATTATAAGATATTTTGATTTCTAGATTCATTGCTTTTATTATGTATCTAGACACAACATATATTTAGGTACGTATCAAAAGCTATGAATCTAGAAAAGCCAAAACGTCGTATAATTTGGAATGGAGTACGTAGTAGTCATAAATTACTTAGCTACATGTAAAATTATTGTGCATCCCATTGTCCTTTCAGTGTGGTTTTATTCTAATTGCATCAAATGGATATATCATTGTTTTCTGGTAACTGGCCGTTTGGTATGGTTGAACACTAAGTCATCGCATGTTCCAAGAAAACACGAGGAAAGTTCTGTAGGAGCAGATTAGTTTAATACCAATCTTTATTGGCATATTTGCTTGGCTCGAGGAGTGAGGATCACAAGTAAAGAGGATTCTGAACAAACATTTGTAGGGGGAAGAAATATTACATGTTGGATATAATCTTGTCATAAAGAAATGTGTAGATGCATCTACATGCATCTACGGCATGAGTTGTTCAAGTTAAAAGGAAATTAACTTGTTCTTTTGATGAGCTAATGCTTAGCTAGTATTAGGTAGTAAAATTGGATTTGTGTGCTTGAAGTTTCTATGTAATACTTTGGTTATCCTTAAAGAGATTAAAGTCAAATTGGCTAGGTTATGTAGTTGTCAATGAGTTGTAAAGTGAGTATGCTAACTAGTGATTAGCTAGAGATGAGTTGTGCTCTTTGTATGACGGTTTGTAAGTCCTATAAAAGGACATGTACCCCTCGTGTGGTGAGCATGAGATGAGATAATATAAATATATATAGTGCTTGATTGGGAAGATCAAGCAAGTGTATGCATAAGTGTTCTTGAGTGATTCAAGATTTAGACAGCAAAGAAAGGAATTGAGTGACTCGATTCCGACAAATTAGTGGGTCAGAGTAATTTGTTTCTAACATTACATGCGATAAATCTTTTGTTCTTCTTGTTGATCATTATTTTTAAAAAACTGATTCTTGGGTGTTCCCTCTTTTTTTCTTCTCTTCTAATCATTGTAGCAATATATTTTCAGCATAACCATAAAAAAATGGTAGTTCTGTGTTAAGTTTCTTATTTATACATGATTAATTTGACTTCTGTTAACTTAGTTTGTGGTCCTGGCTTTAAAAATTAAAATAATGTCCATTACATTGCTTTTAGCTGTGAGAACATTCTTCTCAAAATTAGATGGGTAAGACTACCATTTTGGGCTTAATTTCTAACTGTGAAATGCAGGATTCTGTAGAATGCACAGGTGATGGATCTGTTTGCTTCCGTGGACACTCTGCTTCCAAAAACATACAGGAAAATGGAAAGCTTGCTCCTTAACCATATGTAAGTGTGAAAAAGTTCCATTGTCCAATCATCCTTGACATGAAATGGTGAAATTTCGTTGAATTTAAGAATATTTTTTTATGCATGTGCTCATTATTCAATACCAGATCCAACATGAAACGAAATGCACTGTTGCAGTTTGTTCATTCTGCTCGTACCTGGCCATTTCTTCAATTACAAAAAAACCTAGTGAGTTATCTCACAAAAAGTGCTACATGAGACAAATGTGGCTGCTGCAAGAAATGTTTCAACTTGGCAAGGCACTAGTTTCCTTGTACCTCTGATTGGAGCGTTTATAGCTGATTCATATCTGGGGAAGTACTGGACGGCTCTGATCTTCTTCACAATCTTCAGTACTGTAAGTACTAAAAGTATCCATGCTATGATTGGGCACATGTGCAATAGAATAAGATTCTCGTTTGAAAAAAAAAAACACTTCAAAGAGATTCTAAATATAAATGAAGAGTTGAAACCTTATTTTGGTGAAACAACATAGTTGTATTTTAATGGACGGATGATAAAACCAATCTGCTTCCCAAAGTAGACTACTTGTTACTTGCCTCTTGTGATATACATGTCCAATCGACACTTGAACTTAACTTCTTCTTCTTCTTATTTGCTTTGACATCTTGTTTCTATTCTGTTGATTTATTTAGGGAATGATGATGTTGGTCCTGTCAGCAACATTTCCATTGATCTCTGCTGATCCACATGTTTGGCCTGCTTGGGCATATTCAGTCTCATCTCAGCACATCATATTCTTTTTTGGCCTGTATATGGTTGCTATAGGGTATGGTGGACAGAGCCCTTGTGTTGCATCCTTCGGTGCTGATCAATTTGATGATACTGATGATGAGGAGAGAACCAAAAAGAGCTCTTTCTTCAATTGGCACCATTTCGCAATCAATGCTGGTGCACTGATCTCAGGGACTATTATTGTGTGGGTCCAAGACCATGAAGGTTGGCTCTGGGGTTTTGCCATACCTGCACTGTTTCTCATTTTTGGTGCGGGTAGTTTCATCTTGGGCTCTAGTGTGTACAGATTTCAGAAACCTGGAGGTAGCCCTTTTGCAAGAGTGTGTCAAGTTATTGTTGCGGCTACTGCAAACTTTGATAAGGTCTTGCCAAGCGATTGCTCACTTCTTTATGAGACTCCAGGGCAAGGTTCAGCAATTGAAGGAAGCCGGAAATTGGTGCATACAACTGGATTTGAGTAATATTTTGTTCTTAGTTTTTTTCCTTAACCTTCTACAATCCATTTATTTACGCCTGCATTTCCATATTAGTTTAGATGATTAGTTGATTTTGCAGATAATACTTTCTTATATCATGTATAAATAGCATGTGAAACCAGGCAGAAAAAATATTCTTGCACACTGGATGAAATTCTAGAATGTAGAGTAGTAAAAATGGATGCGTTGTAATTTGTACATAAACCTTACAATACAACATTTTGTTAGGCCTGATTTGAGTTATGTTTAATTTGATAGAGCTTGGTCTGCCTTTGTTTCAATCAATACTTTAGTTCTTATATGACTAAATTTTCTATGGGGTTCCATGCAATTCCACTTTACTAGTTCTGAAGTGTTAGTTTTTTTTTTTTTTTTACTCTGAAGTGTTAGTTTAGGTTGGCTAAAATTGCTCCAGGAACTATTATTTATTGACACATGGCTAAGATATCCAAACTTTGATTATGATCATGTTGAAATTCATGGAGCACAACCATAGATGGCAATGAGTCACATAAGTTAAAAATTATAAGAGCTATAGAAATGTATCCTTAATATCATCTCCAAAGAAATGGTGCCCGTGGTATCTTTAGTTTTTTTATAGAATAAAGGCAGTAGCTCGCCGCTCAATTAAGACGATAGAAAAAAATATTTACAAGAAGGGTAGCCAAACATGGTGCAAACGCACACGAAGGGCCAACCCACCCACACGACGCGGAAGAGCACACACTTGCCATGAGTCATCGCTGCGAGCATGATTGTAACAACCAGCGCTCCGACTTCCCATGGAAAACCCCCGACAAACCAAACGAAAAACAAGCAGCCAACCCAAGTGAAAGGCCACAACAGGTCATCGTCGCCCAGCTCGGATGAAGAGCGATTCCGACTTCCAATCCTGAACCTCCGCCCCTCCCTCTTGCCCGACTTCCGGGCGTACCCGGTCCGACGAAGAAAGGGGGTTTGCCTTGTGTCATCGTTGCCGAGCCACGTCCCCCTAACGCAGCAGCTCCGACTTCGCCACAAACCCCCCTCCACACGCACCACACGGGACGCCGAAGATGAAGAGCATCGAATCGAAGACGGCGTCGTGGCTTTGGACAAATTATAGCGACACCTTCAAGAAGGGGATGACGTTGGGGAACGCCACCGCCGCCGTCAAGATGGACGGGGCTTTCGCCCAGGAGACTTGGGAGCACGACACCCTCAACGAGGGAAGCGACGCCACGGCGCCGCCCGTCGCCAAGGCTTTCACCCAAGAGATCCCCCATTATAACGCCCAGCCGGGACCCGAGACATAGTTATCGCCGTCGTCGGTCGCCGTCGCTACTCGGCGTCCCACCGAACCCTATCCGACGCGCCGGCTGCACACGGCGGGGCCGGCCGCGTCGACCGCCACCCCTCCGGTCGGGACCATGGAACTGAGCCTCGTCTTGCAGCGTGTCACACCGCCCGCATGTCGGCCACGAATGGCCCTCGCCGCCTACCTGCACCCGTAGCCAGCGTAGCCAACCCAAATGCCGGCCGGTCACGCGTCGCCCACCGCGCCCCACGGGAAGACCATGGGTCCCGACGGGATCCGAGCCCTCGTTGAGCTGCCGCCCCCACCGCGCCGTTTCGCCCCACCGGGTCGTCCCAACGGCGCGCCGATCGATCACGGGGCCCCAGATCCGGCCGCCCAGCCCGGTGAGCCCGGACCCGGCCGGCGGCGCCACCAAGCGAGGAAGAAGAAGGGGACGGCGGGGAGAAGAAGGAGCCGCCGCCGCCACCACCACCTCCCGCCACCGCCATTGGCGGCGCGCCGCCGCGCTGAAAGCGGCAGCGGCCTCGCCCGAGCCCCACGCGGCCGGCGGAGGAGATGCCGCCTCACTCGCCAGCGCCACCACATCGTCGGAGAGAGGGCGGCGCCCGCCGCCACCATCCCGGCGGGCCGCCGCTGCCTTGCCGGGCGGCCGTCCCGGCGGTGGCGGCCGGGAGAAGGGAGGGAGGGGAGGGCGCGGGCGGCTAGGGTTTCCGCCTGGCCGCCAGCGTGGGGGCGACGCGGGGAGGGGAGAGTCTCACCGAATACTTGTTTATGTACCAAAAGCACAATTTGTATTTTTTAGTTCTGTTGATGATTAATACAAGTTTAAATTCTCATGCACTTTGATTTGCTCAATAGGAACCCTGCGTTCTTACTAAGTCTAAGCATCTAGAGAAGTTAAAATGCTCTTATGGTATGGCCAATTGTTTTTCTTGAGTTAGTAAGGCAATACTGTTCCTTTTCTCAGGTTTTTTGATAAAGCTGCAATTGTGACTTCCATTGGTTGTGATTCTGTTGGCCGGCTTAATGCATGGAGAATTTGTACTGTCACTCAAGTCGAGGAGTTCAAAATTTTGATCAGGATGCTCCCTATTTGGGCTACAATGGTTTTATTTTCTACAGTTCTAGCACAGATGTCTTCAACATTTCTAGAACAAGGGATGGTCATGGACAGACACGTTGGATCGTTGGAAATACCTGCAGCATCATTCCAATCTGTAGATATCATTACTGTTCTTGCCCTAGTTCCGATCTATGAAAAAATCCTTGTTCCAGTGTTCAGAAAATTAACTGGCATGGCAAAGGGCATTACCCCTCTGCAACGCTGTGGGACTGGTTTATTTTTATCCACACTCTCAATGGTGTCAGCAGCGTTGGTGGAGGGCTATCGGTTGCAGATTGTACAAAACAAAGGCTTGGTGGACCAGAATGTGGCTCCTCCAAATCCAATGAGCATCTTGTGGCAAGGACCCCAGTACTTTCTGATTGGTGCTGGTGAGGTGTTCTCACTCATTGGGTTAAACGAGTTTTTCTATGAGGAATCGCCTGATGCCATGAGAAGCTTGTGTCTAGCATTCTCACTTGCTAACATCTCGGCTGGGCATTACCTTAATTCATTCATCATTTCTCTTGTTCCTGTGTTCACGGCCAGAGGAGACAGCCCAGGGTGGATACCTGATAACTTGAACGAAGGGCATTTGGATCGATTCTTCTGGATGATGGCTGGTCTGTGTTTCTTGAATCTGTTAGCCTTTGTATTGTGTGCAATGCGGTACAAATGTAAGAAGGCGTACTGAGCATATAAGTATATATAGGTTCTGTTTCGTTTGCAACTGCGCAATGAGTTTGTTTTAATGATTTTGAGAATCCGAAGTGCCAGTTTGGTAAACTATGAAATTTTTTCCCATTGAAAACCCATTTTTAGTACAAACCATGTTCTCCATTAGATTATGCTAGAGCAATGTCAATTTGGAATCGTGCGATGAAGGCAACCGCCTTTTTGTACTTGAGATTGCCAGCACTGAACCTATCTTCTAATCTTCCATCAGCACTAGTGATGCTCGGATTTGGATTGGATGTGTTCTAATGCTGACCCCAATCTTCCATCTGTTGAGGCACCTGAATTCCTTGCGTGCAAAGCTGTTGATGACTGATGAGACGGGGGTATGAGTTTCAAAAAAGAAAAAAAAATCAGAAAGTATTTAACAGTTTTGCAATTACGTAGTTTGAGGAGGATGTGGATGTAATATCGCCAACGACTTACTCCCCAAATTCCAACAAGTTCGGCGACTTTGCTGGAGCTAAACGGCAGCGAAGTCATACCTACAAATCTCAAACTATGCTCGTTGCTTCGTCGTTTCTGCTTGGCTAATCAATATTAGTTGCAGCAGCATCGAGTTCCGAACTCCGAAGAAGTAATCACTCCGTTCAAGGCTCGAAGCTTTTTCCTTACTACTGGACCTGGAGAGAAAAGCCTCCACGTGGCTTCAGAAGCTGCATTCATGGAGTCGTCGCTGGACGAGGGGCGGCGGCAGAACCTGCTGGTGCGCGCGACGGAGCTATCGGAGGTACTTCACCGCTATTTCTTCATGGAGATTTTGTTCCTTTTCCTGAACTTTTGGTCCACCAAGATTCAGAATCCGTAGGGGGTTCTTTTCTAATCCCCTTTAGCTTCTTCTTTTGGTAAAGTTCCGCTTGATTGCAAAGGCTTGAATTGATCAGAATAGCAAGAGAAAGGAGGAGGAAACTACACTTCGATTGCTCAGTTCCTGGGGTTTCTTGGGATCGCCTGGAGCTTTGAATTGATTATCGTGTGCTTCTGTAATTGCTGGATTGCAAATTCAATAGCCATGTTGAAGGAAAATACCAATGGAAAAGGGGACGCTGTACAACAAATGAAAAATAATAGGATATGGCTTGGAATAATGGATTGTATGCAGTAGGTTGCTACACGCAACAGTTTTGAGAATGTCGATTGACCTGTAAAAGTTACTTGTGGAATGCTCCCAAAATTACTTTTTTGCTCTATAAAGAAAGTACTTATGGAAGTAAACCAAATCGGTTTTCTTGAAATTTATTTTTTTCATTAGTATACAAGATACACTGATGTTGCTTTGATTGAGATGTTTGATGTCTAATTTGATTGATATTGGGTAACTTTTCTGAAACAGTTGGAGTGAAATGGGTTACACATGTTTGACTGAAACGTGAGTGATTAGACCTGGGGTTACACATGTTTGACTGAAACGTGAGTGATTAGACCTGGGGTTACACATGTTTGACTGAAACGTGAGTGATTACACCTGTTTATGTATTCTTGTCATAGGCATTTAGGTTACAGGTTACTCAACTTCTAACCAACCTCTGCAAAAGAAAAACCTTTGCTTTTTCAATCAAAATATTATTTTTTGAAGAATTAGAAAAATTGTTCAGTATTCTATTTCTTGTTAATAGTAATTATACAGTCAGTATTAAATTGTGGAGTAGTTCCCTACTAGTTTATGTTCTTAGAAAAATACATTCATCAACCATATTCATAAGTTGAGCTGCAAGAAAACTTTAGGAACAGGAAAAGAGGATATTTGCTATAACAATAAAACTTCCTTCTCAGTTTCGTGGAAAAAAAGTACTTTCTGATGTGAGATTAGATGAACAAAGATGGGAACTGAAACTTCGCTAATAGATTTAGCATCGTGGCTAAGATTTTCCAGGTACGGCAATAGCAATTGTCCTAGACATATGTGAGGTTTTCTACCTTCTGGATACTCCCTCCATCCCAAAATATGTCAACTCCTAGAATCACCTAAAGCCAAATTATCTTAAGTTTGATTAACTTATTACATTATGAAAATATATTTCATGATGTATCTAGTGATACTAATTTACTCTCATAAATATTGGTTCTCTTTTCTATAAATTTGGTCAACTTTAAAATAGTTTGACTTAGGACAACTCTAGAAGTTGATTTATTTTAAAAGAGATCTAAGCGCTCATATCATGTTGGAACATTCATTTTGAAGTAATGATGATTTGTTCTTTCTAGTTCTCCCTTATATTCTGTTCGAGAAAGTTCCCATTTATATTCACGTTATCTTTCTAAAACTACTCTTGGATGATATCTTGCCATTTGATAAGACATGTTTGTCCTCGTTTTTCCTGGAGTAGTTCTCCTAAAATGCCACAGTGGTGGAATTATCTACTAATGAAGTAATGAACAATTAACAAAGTGCACAATGAGCTTTTTTTCGGTGGGTTTGAGGAGTGTATATGAACACTGTATTGTGATCATAGTGTCACTGACACCTACCATGGAAGCGTCTTGTGTTGAGGCGGAGAAATGACATGCTTCTTACATTCTCTGTTCAACATCATGTAAAGATACAAGATTTATGCCTGTGGTATTAATTAGAATGCCGCTTCCTACAATTTCTATATACTATCATTCCTTTGTTTCTTTCAATACTTTTGTGTTCTATGTGCCCTTTAATTTTCTTATGATTTTGATGATGTTATAGGAAACACCTGCCTGTTGAATGGTTTGCAGATACATTATATTCAATTTTACATTGTGGACAGGATCTTGCTGGGTACACTGGTGATGGATCAGTTGACTTTAGAGGTTTTCCTATTTTAAAGCATAACACAGGGAACTGGAGAGCATGTTCATTGATTCTTGGTAAGAATTCAGTCAGAGCTTTCACTGAGAAATAGCATGAACATTTTTTTTTTTGAAATGAAAACCAGTTGAATCATGTCACTATAAACTTATTTGTGGAATCATAGGTCCAACTGACTTAGTTTTTGCACATGCAACTAATTTAAGTGGAAACCTTTGCTCAGCATTTTTGAACTTAAGAGTGTTTGTGAATCTAACCACCAGAAACATAAGTGTTTCATACTTAGATCTAATATCATGTCCAATTGGAAATTGCCTTTCTGTTATATGATAGGAACTGAAGTTTGTGAACGTTTGGCCTACTATGGAATCTCAAAAAGTTTGGTCACCTACCTTTCAACAAGACTACATGAAGGAAATGTCTCTGCTGCGAGGAACTTCACAACCTGGCAAGGAACTTGTTACCTTACACCACTCATTGGAGCAACCTTAGCAGATTCGTACTGGGGAAAGTACAGGACTATTGCTGTTTTCTCCACTATTTACCTTCTTGTAAGACACAACTGTGCATTTATCTCAAGAAACTCGTAGTTGTGCCTTACTGTCATGCTAATTTATTATATGCCCTAAAATTGTAGTATGTTGTTGTTTTGCATTGGTATTTATTCATGATTGTGACTTAAAGAAATATTGGATAGATGTTCGCGTATAGATTTTCGGCTATGACATAAGTAACTTCATGATTTTTATGAATATTTACTGGCATCATAGTTCATTGAAAACATGCATGATGCATCAATTGCTGACCTACTTGTCTTTCTCTAACTGTGATTATGAATATTTTATCCTGCTTAAGCACTTATTCATGCAGATAGTCTGTGTTAAGTGCTAACGACTGCTTAATGTGCATTCAATGAAGGGGATGACGGCATTGACACTTTCAGCATCAGTTCCTTCTTTCCAGCCCCCTCAGTGTGTTGGCTCTATTTGTCCACAACCGACCTTACCTCAATATCTTATATACTTTGTTGGACTATACATGATTGCTTTGGGGAGCTGGTGGTATAAAGCCATGTGTTTCATCCTTTGGGGCTGACCAATTTGATGATACTGATCCAGTTGAGAAAACAAAGAAAGGCGCTTTCTTCAATTGGTTTTATTTCTGCATAAATATTGGTTCTTTGATTTCTGGCACAGTTCTTATCTGGGTACAAGAGAATTATGGATATGGAATTGGCTTTGGGATCCCTACTTTTTTCATTGTCTTTGCTATCGGAAGCTTTTTTATAGGTTCAGAAATATATAGATTTCAGATACCAGGAGGGAGCCCACTTACAAGAGCATGTCAGGTAGTTGTGGCAGCCACTCACAAGCGAAAAGCGGATTTGCCAGTTGACAGTTCTCTTCTCTATGAGCTACATGGTAAGACTTCAGCTATTGAGGGGGAGTCGTAAGCTGGAGCACAGTAGTGAATTCAGGTACTTTTCTTGGCTATCAGTGATAATTATTTCTCTGCAAGACATATACTTTTACTCAACAAAGAATAAAGGCATTACCGCATTAAGAAGTTGTGGTTTAGATAGATATATTTAGGGAAAAACATATTCAAAGATAAAGAGGTTTAATATAATCTATCAAATACAGATTTTATTTTTACTGCACTTTTGTTCTGACATTGCATGCTTTTAAGCTTGTGTCTTGGAACTTCCTGGACACAGCAACCTTTTCAGAACTATGAAAGGTAAGCACACACAGGATTTGTACATACGCAGAGACTCACATACTGTCCCAATTGACTATTCTCTTTCCTTAACAGTTTCCTTGACAAAGCTGCAGTCACTCTATGGAATGAGCGTGATGGTTCTTGCAATCCATGGAGACTTTGCACAGTCACACAAGTTGAAGAGCTCAAAATATTGCTGAGGATGTTTCCAATCTGGGCAACGGGAATTGTGTTCTTCACCGTATGTGCTCAAAACTCATCGATGTTCATAGAACAGGGGATGACCCTCGATAACCAAATTGGTTCTTTCAAGATTCCAGCAGCTACTTTGTCATCCCTAGATGTTATCAGTATTGTTGTTTGGGTTCCAATTTATGAGAGGTTAGTTGTGCCCATAGCCAGGAGATTCAGTGGAAAAGAGAGGTTTTTCAGAACTTCAACGGATGGGAATTGGTCTATTTGTGTCTACAGTCGCAGTGGCAGTTGCAGCATTAGTCGAGATCAAGCGTCTGCAGGTCGCAAGAGCAGAGGATCTGGTTCATCAGAAGGTACCTGTTCCTATGAGCATCCTTTGGCAAGCACCTCAGTACTTGCTGGTTGGCGTAGGTGAGGTGTTCACATCAATTGGTCAAGCTGAGTTTTTCTACAATCAGTCACCAGATGCCATGAGAAGTCTATGCTCAGCTTTCGCTCTTGTTACTGTGTCACTTGGAAGTTATCTCAGCTCATTCATCTTGACCCTGGTGTCATATTTCACAACTCGAAATGGGCAATTGGGGTGGATCCCTGATAACTTAAACGAAGGCCATCTTGACCGTTTTTTTTCTGGCTGATAGCCGGTCTCAGCTCTCTAAATTTCCTTGCTTTTATATATTATGCTCAACAATACAAGTGCAAGAGAGGTTCTGTTGCTTAGAGTTCCTGGTTTCCTTTTCCTCTTTGCAATTTATGTGTACAGCAAAGCTCTATGTACAATTTGTTTATGCTGAAATACTACAATACATAAGCTATTGTGTAGTGTACATTAGTTCATCATCTTTGTATTGGATACAACATTACTTGGATATGTACAACTTTTTTTTTTTCATAACCATTTTTCCCTAAGGTTGTTTAGTGGATGCATATGTACTTAACTAACATACTTTGTTTCGATATTTCCATCATGGGCCTGTTGATGTACTCCCTCCGTTTTAAATTGCAAGTTGCTTTGGATTTTCAGATATTTTTTATTTGTATTTATACATAGCATATATCTGAGAAAGAATATATGCTAAAAAGAAATAAGCATATATCTAGGTTTATAGCAAAAACTCTTCTCCTTTTAAGTTGAGAAAAAATTATGTTGTTGATACAAGATACAAACACGCAGTTAGGTTAATTTAGAACTCTTCCGCTTTTCCTGTTTCAGGGGTTACATCTTCATGCAGCGGTCATATATATATATGCATGCATATATATAATATATGTTCTTCTTGAGTCAGATACGATGTACTTTTAAAATCAAGATATGATGTACTTGCACTATCACTAGTAGTACGTACATAGTGTTTTGCTCTGCCAAGGGCTGAATCCGCGGGGTCAACCGGCGTGGACCCAAATCTCCAATCCACATTATGTTGGAGTTGGAGTGTGCACCTGCATCACGCCGTACGCCTGCTCCCGTGTACGGTCGCCCCCAAAAACGCAATTATAGGACTCATGCCGGCCAAAATTTCCTAAATCTGACCAAATTTATATTGATTATTAACATTTCCGTCTATTGATATGTTTTTTTGTATTATAAATGTTAGTAATTTTTTATATAATAATTTTAGTTAAAGTTAAAATCGCTGAACTTATAGTGAAACACGACATGTTTGGTTTGAAGCCTCCCGGCAGAGTCACGCCGCCAAACGATCTTGACCCCGGGCGGTGAAAATCGGACGCCTGAGATATGCTGCTGCGCCAGGCAAGTTTGCCAGACCGCAAACCAAACAGGCCCGGGTGGCCAGTGGCGGAGGTAGATCCCGCGAACCAAAAGCCCGCGCGCGGCTGGCTTGTCACAGCCCGTGACTCACAGGAAACAGGGTAAGCCACGTTCTTACCAGAAGCCTTCCTGACCGTAGATGCGAACGAGGCTGGGCTCGTCCACGAATCAATAATGCCCTAGAGATCCTCACACTCACAGCAAGATGCTCGCAGCGCAGAAATGGTGGATTGATGACCAGTGTTCTCTATAGTGGTCTAGTGGCGGAGCTACGTACGTACGTGGCAAAACATGGCCACTACTATGTTTAGTGTAGGATCCGCCACATGTGGCAGTTGCCGAAGAGAAATCATGGACATCCTGACTGGGGTTTTCATGATGGTACGGAACCACGCCTCAGCTCTCTGAATTTTCTTCAACAATAGTACATTTGTACGGGTGCAAGACAGCAATATTAATAGTACATTTATGCTATCTTCAATTGCTGACAGGTTGATAACTATATACTCCCTCCGTCCCAAATGTTTGTCTCTAGAACACCGTGTTTCCCTCACGAACACGCTTTCCGGGCGACATACATCAAGGGATGGAGGGAGTATAAGTTTGCTTGTCAGAATTGGATCTGCATCTACTGTGGTTCCAGTACTTATCAGATTTGGACTTGTCTAACAAGTCATGCAGGTATGTGACGGCATCGATCGCGACTACAAATACGTAACGGTGGAGCTGCACCAATGTATGCAACAACTGCTTTTGAGTTAGTGCACTAAATTAGGTACTCTAGTCTGTTTTAGATTATAAGTTGTTCAGGGTTGACATGATTCAACTGATGGTCAGTGGAGATGAGAGACGACACGTGGTGGTGGCCAGGCTACGGCGGGAGCAGCCGGAGGTCGAAGGAGCTGGAAGGTAAGGGATGACGTGGGGAGCACCTGTTGGTGAGAAGACCTATCACTTATAAGCTGGGCCCACTCATCAATCGTCCACACCAGCATTGGAGTCCACCTTAGAGCAAGTACAATAATAAGGTGCGGTCGGCCCATTTGAAAGGTCTTCCACATCAACAAAATCTGACCTGGAGGGAATAGAAAAGATGAGAAAGAATGAAGCGGGCGACTCGTGAAGCGCCGGGCGAAACGCAGGAACCGAGGAAGTACCAGCCCAGAGCGAGCGCAATGTACACCCTTTTCCATGGACCTGGTCCCTACTCCGGATCCTTTGTGCCAACTATTCTGCACACCCCCTTCATATCACTTTGTTGTTTCATGGATGGCCACAGAGATATTAGTCACGGCCGATGGACTCTGCATGCAAATATTAAATGTTTTCTTCTTTGCTACCGTCAACCTTTTAGCCTACTTATTATATGTGGTGGCTGTTTTTGTTAGCGGTAAATGACATGGCAACTCTATTTAGCCGGCCGGCGAAACTATTAGCCATGCTCTTAGTGCGCCGACAAGCAAAACCACCCAGGGTAAATTGGTTGGTTTTGTAAATTTTAATGTGTTCATGTTATGAACGTTAGTTCATATAGGGGGACGGGGAGGATAACCATTGCCAAGAGCAAGGCCGGACAAAGTTGGCGTGGAGGGAGACTATAGTATTTGGGGGGTTGGATTGTTTGTTGTTCATTCCTTCCTTCATTCCAATGGGTCCCGGGTACATAAAGGGGTTGGTGGCTCCTTGGCTCTACTTTCCTACATCAACTCTAGCTCCTAGAAATTACAAAGAAGACCTTGATCTACAAAGAAATCAAGTCTTAGTCTAAGTCCTGGCTGCTAGGAAGTTTCACTGCAATTGCTTGCAGCCCAGTGTGAATTGTAGCAGCAGATTCTCTACCAATTATACTCTAATATACTCTAGGATCTTCCCATGACAGTTCAATACCTAGTTTTATACTTGATGCAAATGTTTGCTGCAACGAAGCCCACAGCTGAGAGGGGGTACGACAGTGAACAGCCTGAGCAACTATCTCTGGTTGCATTGTTGAAAACAACCAGCCTAAGAGGAGCAGATCTTGTCGGATCCACGTTGAATAAGCTGGATTTGGAACAATCTGTGTGGAATTGTTCGAATCGACAATGGAGATCGTAGGAGGAGGTTTGCTTTAACTCGGACAAGCAATAGGAAGGAAAGGAATCAGTTCCGATCATCATTATACGACGATCAAATTCGTTCATTGCTACTGACCTATTTGGGCTTGCCGTACGTAATTTGTTTTAATGCGCCAGAAAATAGACTACCTCCAAAGCTCTTCCGGGATGTCTTTCTTTGAGAAGGCAGGAAGTAAAAGCTTAAAGGTGGAGATCAAGTTCATGCCTTACGAATATACGGCCAGCGAGCATAGAGTTAAGAAAAGAGTAGCCAGGCGAGCCATGTTGCCACAGAAAGTAATGAGTTGTTATCAGTCATTGAAGAGGATTCAGTAGATGAGCACGGATATGTTGATGATGAATCTATCCGGTTCGATAGAAAAGCGAGGTCTTGCAGAGAGTGAAGCAGTCAAGTAAATAAATAGAAGCAAGGCGATGTGATGACTAATCCCCACCCGGAAGATCCACTCTATTCATTCAATGTGGATCACTAGTCTACCCCTTCGACTCATAGCTGCTAGTGAAGTGAGGAAAGAGACAATCCTTTAGCTCTCCTACGTCACTGACTTGATCCTTTCCGTGTCCAGTGAAGCAAGTCAAGCTTGTTAAAGTAAGGCAATTTGGCTTGATAAAATCTATTAAAATAAGTCGTTTTCTTCTAGAATGAAGTGTGTGTGAGCAGTAAGGGATGCAAATCAGAACCTGAGTGAAGCGGTAAATGACAACCACAATCTGATTGAAAGAATGTTTTGTTCCTTTTGTTTCTCTTGGATTCCTCTCGAATCAGAATAATGGGCAGCTCTCCCTACAGATGAGAAGGCTTGTTCTTACGGTATGTGCTCCCTTCTTTTCCAATGCATAACTTTCGAAGATTCCTCATTCTGGCTGGTTTTATAGGGCTCGTTCATCACTAGGTTGAAGGAAAAGCGGAAGGGTAAAGAAAGGCGGGAGCAGCAGACCATGGTGGTCAACCAAGAGGAGCGAGGAGATGCCTACCGAAAGGGGAAGTGCTATCGGTGAAACCTCTAGCTCAGCTTTCCCCTCTGAAGGAAGTGAGACAGAGCCTAATCCTGAAGAAAAAGAAAAAAATTCATCATAGGGCGCGATCTTCAAACTCCGAATCATCGATTGATTCCAAAATGTTAATAGTAATTGAATTCACCATTTGGCGTAGGGAACCCTTTCAAAGCTTCTGTTTCATAGTCTACCGAGTAGCGATTCGGCATTATCCGAATCAGCATTGCGCCAGAAGCCATTCAACCAAGAAAGGCGTAAACGCTAGCTGATCTGAAACGAAATCAAATAGTTCTTTACATTTTCCCAGCCGGAAAGCCCCAGGGCGGCATATGTGACATCAAGTTGACGCATCCATCCTCCTCGGACCAAAAAGAGGAGTTTGCGAACAATAGTTCACTGCCAGATATCTTTTCTAATCAATCGGCAAAGGAATTGATAGAGTTTTGATATCTGCGAAAGGAGTAGCTTTCAGCATCCTCCCTTGACAGTGACTTTCGGAGACTTGTCTATAAGTAAGTCCATTTCTTCTTGTGGGACATCGAGAGACTTTCCTCTCTCTCCGATTGCAACTAATATCATCCTATCTTTCCTCTCAATTAGACCAATCGAGAAAGATTCCCTATCTTATGTCATTGGCTGGAGAAGATTGATAGATAGGCTATCAGTGCACTCTTACGGATGGGACCAGAACTTCCTACTCGTTCTCGCACCCCAGCTATGCTCCAGGCGCATCTTGGCACTCAATTGGAATGAGTCCGAAGAACACTTGCCCCCTCACCGCCTGTGTCTAGTGATGTAGACGTTTTCGTTATTATTGATCAAATAATTAGAAGATTTGAATCTTAAATTATAAACACCTAGGTAGTGTGTGGAAGACGAGTTAATTTAAAAGGACGATCATGGTGTATCTACTCAAAGTTTCTCATCGATTTTTAAGAAACCATTAACCTTGTGTTTGAAGTTGATTGGTGGTGAGAAATAGGTAGTTTAAGTTTCACTCCATCCCATGCCAACGTATTTGGATCAAGGTGAATACGACTACATCTAAATAAGCCTTAAAATAAAATTTGTTATAACTAGCTTCATTATAAATTATAAGATTTTTGGTTTTTCTAAATATATAGTTTTTGTTATGTATATAGGTCCGTATATACGGATACATAATAAAAACAATGTATTATGTATTAGGAAAGTCAAATCCTTGGGTCATCCTCTTTCTCTTTAAAAGTCGTCTTCTTTGGTCTGCTTGTTGTTGGCTGTACACATTATAATGAAGGATCGTTATTGAAAGGGATCCGTTGAAAGATTTGTTATAACTACCTTCATTATAAAAAAAAAAATCTTATAGATTTTTTGGGTTTTTCTGTGGATTTGCCTCTTTTGTTGTTACGCCGTCCTTCCAATAACTGCCGCCCGCCAGCACGACTCACTACCCTTCCAACAATGTGAAATGGAGTTTCCCCACAGCCTATCAACGACCCTCCATTGCCCAATTCCCACGCCGGACGTCCTGCAGCTCCAGAAGCCTAACCATCGCCTGCTGGAGGATGCCATCTTTTTTTTTTTTTTTTTTTTTGACAAGAAGCATCGATTAAACTAGCAGCAGGAAGCTGCTAGGACCCTGAAACGGACAAGTTGTACATAATACAGTGTGCTAATCGAAGGGCACTGTTGTCCATGGGCCTCATAAGAGCAACCCGGTACATAATCCTGTGATTGGATTTGAGGTGAAGAGAAAGCTAATCTAGCTAGAGCATCTGCAGTACAGTTTAGATTTCTATGAATTTTGTAGATCTTGGCTCTTCTATTGATCGTGGCATCATCAAAGATCTGAGTGAACTGCTTCGTAAGTCAATCCGGAGGGGTTGGAGTGGTCTTCAGAATTTATAAATGCCACCAATTGACTGCAATCTGAAAGAAAAGAAACTGCACCCATGTCGAGGTGATCAAGGATGGCGGCAGCCAGAGCAATGGCGGCGGCCTCTGCTGATATCACTGAGTGGATCTCCTCTTGAACCGCTCTTATGTAGATTGTGTTCACCGGCTGTACCTGCGTGTTGACAATTAAGATGCCTATACCTGTCCTTCTAGGATGGTGAAGTGGATGGCCAGGTGTTGTTGATGCATCCACAAAGCATCTAGTCCCCTAGAGCTGCTGGTAGTAAGATGTCCATGGCGCATCCTGTAGGCGGTGTAGAGTTGGAAATCATACTTGGGTGTGTTTGGATGGTTCGGTTTGTTGGAATTGATCTCCACCACTTGGCCCAACGGCCAAGCGGGCCCCCGATCTCGCGTCCTGATCGGGGGGCGCCAGCCCAATACACGGCTGGTGGGCCCCGTCGCGCAGGCGCTATAAATAGGGAGGTGGGGTCGGGGCACAAGACACGAGGTTCACCACTGCTGCCACTCCCCTCTTCATCCCGAGTCCGATCTCGGAGGAGGCGCGAAGCGGCGGGAAGCTCCACTTCGCCACCGGTCTTCACTGCCGGGACACCGACGCCGGGTCATCTACTCCGCCAAGCCCACGGTCGCCTCTCTCTCTCTCCTCTACTCTCTGTTTCTCCATTCCAGGATACACATGATCGAATTGATTATCATCGCAATAGAAAGTTGTACCCACCGGATCTCACCGCTAGTGATCCAAGAAAAATAACAATGGTATCAAAGCCCGTCTAGTTAGTGGATCTAGGTCGGGACGGACATCGACCGATCCACCACGGATCGGAAAAAGAGTTTTCCAAACCCTAACCCCAAAGAACACGAACGAAAAGGGACGGACCCGTTTCGTTTCGGATCGGGATTTTACTAACCCTAGCAAATCCGGATCGGGAGGAACTTACCTTTCCCCGACGGAGCGGGCCTCCGCCGCGCCGGACGCCGACGCGCGCGCCGTGAGCCCACAAGACGCCGCCGCCGCACCGGGATGCCGGGCGTTGCGCGCTAATGAGGCACCATCGAGGGCGCTCGACGGCGGCGCGCGCGCCCATGGGCGGCGCGCCGCGGCGGGAGGGCTCGCGGCGGCGTCCATACTTCCACCTCCATCCGGGCTGCCATGGGCGCATTCTACGATGCGTAGCAAATGCAGCATAGAGGAGGGGAAGAAGAGTCGAGTGCACCGGGCCGTAATCAGCGGTGGGGTGGTTGTTCACTTCCTCGCGACGACGCCGCCGCCGCCCGTTGAAAATAATCGTCGCCGCCGCGCGATTCGTCGGTGGTAAGAAAGGGTTGGGGAAGAATAGAGCTGACCTAGGGTTTCGAGATGGTCGGGCGGTTTTGTTCCTCCGAGATGCATGCCCAACCGTCGGATGTCAATGGATGGCTCGGATCGAAGTCGCACACACTACTCGGGCTGCGGCCATTTCAGCCCAGGCGGGCATGTGGTGGCATGGATCGGCCGTGGGCCGGTTTTGGCTCTGGGCCACTTGGTTCGCCCACGGCCCAAGAGTAATAGAACGATTTTTTTTCATTTTTTAATTAATTTTCCGAAACTAGATATATGAGTCATATTTAATGAATTTGAATCGAATTTTGTTGCAAATTTTGATCCAACGATCTTTTTGCACCGAGAAAAGAATAGTACATTTATGTTTTGGAAAATTGATTATGAGAATGTTAAAGTTTCATTTGCAAAGAATATAGAAATTTATTGCTTGTCTTGTTTTATAAATCCGAACCAACGGGAGAATTTATTTTTCAAGTCAATAGAGAATTTATTAAATTCGAGCCAACGGGAGAATTTAATAGAGATTTTTTTCCCTAAATTAATTTGAAGAGCAATTAAGTTTATTCAAATAATTGAGGTTTTGTTTATTCTCTATTTGATTAGAGGAGATGAAAGATATTTGAGTAAACAAAGATATTTCCTTAAAGATAATTATAGTATTGTTATTTTCTGACCAATGTTGATGATAACAGTATTGTAATTTATTGAGTTTATGTTTAAAGAGAGTGACCAATTATTCAGAGAGAATAGATAAAGATAAAAGAAAAGTATTCTTCATGTTTCCGCTGCAATGGAATTGATCATCCGAGTGTTTATATGCTTTCAAGAATCTCCGGACATTTATTCCATTTCGCCCAACGGTGATGTGGAATTAACATAGAATAATGAGTTATTTGCCTTTAAGGTCAACGAGTGTTCATACCTTGATTCCATTGCTTTGCCCAACGGTGATGTGGAATTAATGTACAAAATGATGAATAGAACTTAAAGATTTTAAAGTCTAGTGTGCATGTTTTAACCGGACCAACGTAGGGTTATTTCATGCTCATTCTTCGTTGATTGATTATTATTGAATGTTTTGAGAGAAAGATCTCCATGTTTTGTTCTTGAAGGCGAAAGAAAATGAGTTAGTCACTTGTGACTCGAGAAAAGAAAAGAATTCTTGTATATTAACTCAAGAAATGAAAAAACATTGAATCGGAGGCGCCAATGGCGTCAAAGTTGATATTAAAGTTTAGTTTGAGAAATGTTTTCATGTATTATCAATGAAAAGAATGTATTTTGAGTTTCAATCGTTATGATAAGAGTTGTAAAAGATCACATTCATGTTTAATTTGACCAACGTTGGATTAAGCATGTATGTTACGAGTATTCAGATTTATTTCTAAATTTGATGATCGATTATGAGCCAATTCTCGCATTGATGACCTTTCAAAGGGAATTATTCATACGGCGGGAAAAAGATTAAGATAATACCCGCATGGCGGGTAGAGTTGACACAAAGCTTATCTTGCATAGCAAGGAAAAGTTAGCATAGTGCCTATCCTGTATGGCGAGAAGAAATTATGATGAGTCATGTGGTGATGTGTCTCGCATAGCGAGAAGAAGTATGAGTAGCTTTTATGCTATCCCGAGAATTGATTGAGCACTAATATTGTGTCATAGATATTAAGCACTTCATGAGTGTAAAGTGAAAGAAAAGAAAGTTATGTATGAACCTCCAAAAGAATAATGTGCGAGCATGACTTGCAAAAGTATCGACAATAAAGGACTTTGCTAAGTTCTTGAAGTGAAACGAGGAAAAAGTACTCCCATATGAATCCAAGTTTCCTCCTTCACAAGAAGAATAGTTTCGAATTGTGGTAGAAAAGTTTATGCCACATTCGAGGGGAGAAATATAAGATAAACTAGTGGATTCCGCGCGTTGCCGCGGGTATGAAGGAGAATTCTATGAGTTACAATATTACTATCACCCTCCTATTCTTTTTCTTTCTTTTTTTTTTTTTTTATTTTTTTTTTTATTTTCTTTTTTTCTATATCAACGGGTCCCACTTATAATTTTATCAAAATATATCCATGTGAGATATTGTTTTAAAGGATTTATTAAAATAAATTTAATGGAGCAATCAGAATTTGATTTATTTTTTTGGTTCAAGAGTTATAACCCTTTTTATGCCCATAGACATGTGGGACATGTTGATGGCGTGGCACAAGGAAGGGTTAGTGGGCTGATGAGGTGGCATGCTAGTGGGGTGATAGTGGGATGGTGAGATGGCGTGCTTGCATGTCGAGAGAATTAGCTAGTGGGGGTTGCAAACATAAGTTTTATAGATTGTTGATGATATAGAAAGTTGAGCAGAAAGGGTCACCATACTTAGTGCACTGATGGGACATGGGCATTATCCATTTCATTAGGTCTACCAAGACCTTTCAGTAAAGACCTTTGATGAGAAGTTGCAAAATTTCTTTTTGTCCCCCTTCTTCTTAGTCTTTAGGTGTGGAAGGCCCAATTAGTCTAAGATGGGGAACAAAAAGTATAATACATTGTTATTAACGAAGAACATCTGCACTTCTATGGGCAATTTGGATAACAAGGAATGAGGTAGTTTTTGACAAATGAAAACCAAAAACTCTTTTGCGTGTCTTGTTCGAGGAACACATTGGCTACGTCGGTGGGCAAGCTTGCGCAGCGCGTGAAGATCTTAAGGATCAATTGATCTCCGTGGCACGTCACCTAGAAACGCCCGGCTTTTATCTTTCTTCGGTTCAAGTGGTTGGCTATCGTAGAGACATGTTGGTTATGTTTAGTCAAAAAACTTTTATTCGCTTGTTCCGTTGGCTATGAGTGTGTGGCTGGAATTTGTATTCAGCAAAACTTTAATTTGGGTTTGAACTTTGTAATAATTGGCCTGATTCTATCCCCGGATAGATGAAGCCGGATGTTTATCCTTTATAAAAAAAAGGTGTGGAAGGCCCAATGCAAGCAGGCTTCCATCTCATACGTGCATCCTTTGTCGCCAACAGATTCCACCTATAAAGCACCATTCTGATTTTGTAGTAGCCCATATTCCTTCGAGGAAAGGAGGGATTGAGTTGACACAACTTACCTATGATAGAGCGTTTAGTAAGCTATATGTGGAAGCGCTTTGGTTGAGGAACACTGGTGGTTTTTATGTTGTGACTGAGTAGATATGTCTATTGTGCTCGGCAAAAACGGATTTGCAAGGACCAATGGCTTTCTCATTCGGAAAAACAATTCAAAGTCTATTTCCCTTCTCCAATGTTCCGCAAAGAAATTGTTGATGGTGTATATATGCAGCGACGGAGAGGGGGGGGGGCTCGGCCCCTATGAGCTATGTAATCAAGGTTAATTATTGTAGCAAAAAAAAAACCATTAAATCTTCATACAAATCAACATCTCAATTGTTTCAGCCTCTCCTTAAATTTTTATGGCTATATATGAATTGACATATCGAAAATTCAATTAGTATTCAATTATATTTGAAATATGTATATGAAGGAGGGAACATATGAAAACTGGAATATTCCTGGCATGCACCAGATGCATACTTTATAGATAAAGCACAGCTCTCCCTAACAAAACTACTTCACGTCCTTTTTCTTTTATATAATTAATAACAAAATCACGAAATACGTCATCACCGGCTCATTAGTCATTACAAAAATCTAACGCAAGATCCACGAGCCACATCAAAACTCTTCTTTATGTTGTCAAATCGTACTTAATAATAATTGAAGTTGGAGCCCCACCTTATAGTACACTTCCTACAGGGTGTAGATAGGGTAGAGGATGCACGCAATGCAACAAGTCTCCTCTCTTTAAACAATGTATACTGTTATTAGTCGTCGTAGGTGACTCACTAGCTAGCCATCCATTTTCAACCTCTAAAACTCGTGTCGCTCTCCGAGTAGAGAGCGACGCGACAATTTTGTCAAAATATATTTTAATTTGTTTTTTTTTTGAAAGGGTCATGTCAAAGGACTGACGGTGAAGTTGAGCTTTCATGGAAAATGAATAAGCTAACCATGATGGTTGCCAAGGAGATCCGTTTTCATTCTACGGTGTTTTTGTTTTGTAGTTGATGGTTTATCAAGATTATTACAAATTCACATTCGCACATGAAGAATTCAAGGATTATTTAAAGGTATATCGGAGGCTTCGGAGCCACCCGACATTTGATTATGGTCTCTTGGTTTTCCTAGACATGTAGCAACGGGTCAGCCCATCAACTTTGGCACGTTCAATGTTTTTTTCTTTAATGCAATGGGTGTAGTAGATCTGCCTTTTCGATTTAGTAGAAACTAGGTGAATTCCCGGCGTTGCTGCGGGAATGATGATGTTATTGAAAGAACTTTATATGAAGCATAAAAAATTCGGCAGAGGACCCTTTGGAACGTGTGAATGTAAAAAAAATACATAAATTTCAGAAAGGGTGTTTCAAGGATCATGTTTATATCCCGAGTTATCGATCTCCTAGGTAAGCCGGGGCACTATCTCCTAGGGCGATATCTCCTAGGTACACTCATGCTTTTTAGTGCCTGGCTTATCGGATTTTGTAGTGTCTGGCTTATCCGGTTTCAAGGGTCACCCAATTTAGCAAGCTCTCACGATATCTCTACACTCATGCTTATATCCCGAGAACCTCAATGTCACCCTCGGTGAGGAATATCTTCCCTCTGTTTGCATTGTTGGCCCTTCGTTGGGTAGGCTGTGGCCCTCGCTGCAAGGGAGAATGCGTTAGCTTAAAAACTGACATGCAGTTCTAGTGCTAACAGAATAAAAAACACGTGAGTTGCACAATACCTTCCGCAGGACAAATGCGAGATAGAGATATGAAACCTCCCACTCATCTTGTGATAGTGTACCTGCATTTTACATATTAGTGTTGAAGTGAGGGAAAGCTGACCACATTCAGGGGTAGAAAATCTATAAGGTTGGCAGGGACATTACTTTGGACCTGCCTTCCTCACCAAGGGCACCCACCCTCCGCATCAGCTCGGTAAACTCTGGTTTTTGCAAGTACTCATGTACAAATTCATGGAAGTTATTCATCAGAACCAGCTCGAGATCATACTGCGAAACATTGGCAAACAATATGTAGCAGCCCATTGAGATGGAATGGAACAACCCATTCTGGGCATTGTCTGAAAAGAAGACTATTGAAGAAAGATAAATCTCCAATACCTCCTCTGCTAATAATTTGAAGAGATGGAATGGAACAACCCATTCTGGGCAATCAACAGCATCCTGCATGTTGCACAAGAATTTACAAAAAAATACCAATCTGGTAAACTACTAATTTGATGAGACAACAGAAATTAATTGAGTGCATACCCACTACAAATATTTAAGTCCAAAAGACTATTCAGAAATTAGTGCCAAGATCAACGATCCTTTAGAAGCATATTTAACTAAAATAAATAAAAGGCATATATTAACGAAAAAGTAGAAGTAGTCTCACTGTTACCTCTAAGTGAAACTTCTTGATACCAAAGGGTCTGGATGCAGGGAATTTCTACACCATCATCAAAACAAACAAATGGATGATTTACTATAACCAAATAAAAAGGGGAAATATTATAAACATCTTAGCAAATTTTACCTTTTCAACGTACTCCTCGCCAAAGCTAATCCAGTAAACATTGTTTCCAAATTCCAACCCTTCAGCTGACCATAGCAGAAGAGTTTATATACTTGTCACACAGCTTCCAGCAAATACAGTGATTAACCAATCTAAGATGACAATGGTTGTTTACAGCAACATACATTCTCGAAGCCTTTTGATAATGACATTGGCATCAGGCATTGTCCAAATAAAAAATGCCTCCAGGACAAAGTAATGCAGACACATTTGCCAAGGCTTGTCTAGCACGCGCTTCGGTTGACCATGAATAATGTAAAGCGAACTGAAATGTATAGAGAGTGATTGAAAATGGAGCACGCAAACTAAGTTAATCATTGAAGATCTCAAGAACAGCCACAGAAGCAGGGAAAAGTGATGTCTTACATCCGTTCAGCATTTGGGCCATACTTGGCGAACTGCACCATGATCTTCCTCCCGTCTACCAATCTCCCTGCAAATAAAACGCAGCACAGGTGAATAACTATGCAATCTGAAACCACACATGGAGATAACCGAAGTGAGGTGGCGGTGCCGTGGGCCCTACGCCGCGGCGGCCGTTCTAGGAGCCGAGGCGGGCCGGTGTGTCACGTTCCAGGAAGGATCCGTGACGATTTAGGGTTCTAAAACTGGAATTAAAGGTGGGAAGAACTCGAGAAATGGGGAACGAACAAGATTAGCATAGAACGATATCAAGTTTGAAACGAGGAAGAGAGGCGGTTCATGGGGATTGTTCTGTTTCTTCGATGCCTTCTTCCCTAACGACGACTTCGGGTTTATATTGTACCCGTTACACAACGGCACCGGGCCGACTCAACCAGCTACTGGCCTTGGGCCCAAACGATCCCTTGCGCTAACACCGGCAACGCCCAACCGAACCTAACCTTCTCCCCCACCACGGCGGTCTCGCTTGTCGTAATCTCGTCAGGGTCGTCCTCCATGCTTGACGTGGTCACGGTTGTGACATTGCCCCCCTCCTCGAAAGCCAGCTTGACCCCAAGCTGGACTGCTCGGAAATCGACGCCGGAGGTCTTCAGCTTCTTCCCATGTACACATGGACTGTGGTAAACCTTCCCAGTGCACCAGAATTTGATGAATCAGAAAGCCCCCATTCTCGCACATCCCCGCTCGAATGAAATGCAGAGGTTGAACTGACACTGATGGATCCAGAGGAATGTCAGTGATATCATCTTCTAATCGGGCAGATGGTGGCACATGCTTCTTTAACTGAGATACATGAACTACTTGGGTGAATCTTGCATTCAGGAGGAAGCTGAAGCTTGTATGCTAATGCACCCACTCGACTGAGCACCAAAAAGGGTCCATACCAACGATAGGATAACTTCTGATTGTGTCTTGGTGCAACTGAAGACTGAATGTAAGGCTGCAGACGTAAGTAGACAAGATCACCAACCTGAAACTGTCTTTCGCTGCGCCCTTTATCAGCTTGAGCTTTCATGCGTTGTTGAGCACGATGAAGATGATGCTTAATCACATCTGACAACAAATTGCGCTCAATCAACCATTGCTCAAGATCTGCTGAGTGTAACTGAACTTCATTTGATAAGCCAAACATTGGAGGTGGATACCCATACAGTACTTCAAAAGTAGTTCTACCCAAAGCTGAATGATAACATGTATTATACCACAGCTGAGCCACTGAAAGCCATTTATGCCATTGCTTTGGACAGGCATTCACAACACATCTCAAATAGTTCTCAAGGCACTGGTTTAAGCGTTTAGACTGACCATCAGTTTCAGGGTGATAGGAAGAACTCATCAACAAATTGTGTATCCGACAAATTGAACAACTTCTTCCAAATCTTGCTATTGAAAAATTCTATCTCGACCGACACTATCTTTTGGGAAATCCATGATGAGCATACACATGATCCAGATAAACTTGAGCAACATCCAAAGCAGAAAATGGATGGGATAAAGCCATGAAATGAGCATACTTGGTGAATTTATCAATAGCAACCAAAATTGTGTCAAACCTGTTGGACTTAGGAAGACCTTCAATGAAGTCCATACAGACCACTTGCCAAGCTTGATCATGAATCAATAAGGGTTGCAAAAGCCCAGGTTTCTTAACATGCTCCATTTTTACTTGCTGACAGATCTGACATTCCTGCACAAACCTGAAGATATCCTGTTTCATATGAGGCCAACAGAACAGATTTCTTACTCTGTAATAAGTTGCCTCGAACCCGAGTGGCCCCCAACACCGTGAGGAGTGTATTTGCACGCAAGACATGATCTTGTGCTAAAGCATTAGATCCCAACCAGATTCTCCCTTTATGCCTTATTAGGCCATCATCAACAGTGAAATCACCAGAAGGAGACTGCAGAATTTTTAATGAATCCTCATCATCAGCATAGCCCAATTTCACTTTGTCTAGCCAATCAGGAGCACACAATGATATGGCATGCACAGTCTCGCATGATGACAACGTGATAAACCATCAGCAAGCAACATTAGATGGCCCTTGCTTGTATACAATAGAAAATTCCGTGTCCATCAACTTTACTAGTGCCTTTGTCTTTGTAGTCCGGATGTTATTCTTTGCTCATTCGAGATACAAATGCACTCTTGTGATCGGTCTTGATAATAAACTTGGCATGCTGCAGATATGGACGCCATTTTTCCACAGCCAACAAAATAGCCATACATTCTTTTTCATATGTAGACAGGGCCCGATTCTTAGGACAAACAGCTTTACTTAAGAAAGCAATGGGATGAGCATCTTGTAACAGCACAGCTCCAAAACCAATATCACTTGCATCAGTTTCAAGGATGAAAGTTTTGGTGAAATCAGGAATAGCTAAAACAGGAGCATTCACCAGGGCACACTTAAGCTGATCAAAGGCAGTTTGATGGCAAGAAGTCCAGATAAATGGAACTCCCTTTTTAGTAAAGTAGTTAAGCTCTTGCCGATGAGTCCATAGTGCCTAATAAACTTTTACTAAATAGCCGGTCAACCCCCGGAACCCCCTCGGATCTTTTAAATTCTTTTGAACTCGCCAATTCTCAACCGCAGAATTTTAGATTTCTCTGTGGGCCACCCCATTTTCAGATATAACATGCCCAAGATACTCAACCTCATTCGAGCAAAGGAGCATTTAGACAGCTTAATGTAAAACTGATGGTGTCTCAAGATCTGAAATACCCGAGATAGCAACAACACATGTTCTTCCAAAGTCTTGGAGTAGATCAACACATCATCCATGAATACCAGCAATCCCTTCCTTAACAAGGATGCAAAGATCAGATTCATAACACTTTGGAAAGTAGCAGGTGCATTTGTTAACCCAAAAGCCATCACCAGAAATTCATACAAGCCACTGTGGGTCTTGAATGCGCTTTTATGAGTATCCTCCGGCCTAATACAAATCTGATGGTAACCAAATCTGAAATCCAAATTTTGGTAAACCATTTTGCTCCAAATTAACTCATCTATCAACTCATCAACAATAGGCATAGGATGTTTATTTTTTACAGTGATGGCATTCAAATGTCTGTAATCGACACAGAACCTCCAGGTTCCATCCTTTTTCTTAACCAACAAAACAGGTGAAGCATAAGGGCTTTGACTGGGTTTAATGATACCACTGACTAACATCTCCTGTAGTTGCTTTTCAATTTCATCCTTCTGGGCAGGTGAATACTTGTATGGCCTGACATTGACAGGTTGGGCCCCAGGCAGCAAATGAATAGAGTGATCAAATGGTCTTGGTGGAGGTAAAGTTGATGGTTGCTGAAAGAGATCTGAATATTCAGAGATGAGTTCCTTAATTGAAAGTGGCATCACAGCTGAGTCAGGGAGATCAATAGCATTAACCACCTTATCCATGTCAGAATGATAGGCTAGATCACCACCCAACTTCACCTGTACACACAATTGAATAGCATCCCTATGAAACAGCCCTTGAAGCCCTTTTTAGCGAGATAGCGGCCAAAGGTCGACCGTCCGAACCAACACCAGTCAACTGAATTCTTTTGCCCTTGTATGTGACCCTCATTAGCTTCTTGGACCAGTGTACCCACATTGGACTGCATTCTTCCAACCAATCCTCTCCCACCACCATATCAAAGCATTTCAATGGTAGAATCCCAACTGTAGTGTGAAAAGAATTACCCCGAATGTACCCATGCCAAGTTAGGCAATTGCTTGTCACACACCATCAACCCCCATCACCGCAAACAAAGCTTGTTGGCTGACAGTAACGATGGGCAACCCCAAACCGTGAGCTAGTGGAGTACGATGAAAGATCCTACGCCGCCTGAATCCACTAGGATCGAACTTCTCTCTTGCCAACCGCACCACAAAGCTTCATTGTTTTTCTTTTCCCGTAAACAAAGGGCATGCACTTGCTCAATGCCATAACAAAGATCTTCCCCGGACATCGATCTTCCTCAAAGCCCACCGAATCTTCTTCTTCTAATGCATCCAAAGAACTCTTCTAGCACATGAATTGGAACCTCGAAAGCAGACACTTATGTTCTCTATTCCACTTAGAACCACACTTGAAACACAGCCCATTCTTTCTTCTGAATTGCTTGAGATTTTCCAGCTTATCTTCAGGTTCAGGCACAGCTAGCTTTTCAGTCTCACCCACCTTGGACTTATCCCATAGCTTGGGCTGGGGTTTAAGCTGCTCCTTCCACACCCCTTTGCCTTTGTGCTTGCCCAACTCAGCTTCTTGAATCAGTGCTAAACAACTAGCATGATCCACAGTAGTTGGCCGATGCAACACCAACTAGCACGAATCTCCTCTCTGAGGCCGGCCATATACCTAGTCACAAAATAGGTCTCATCATAGTTTGCATTGTACAAAGAAGAAAGTTATGAGCACCCCGCTCAAACTCCAATCGTATAGTCATCCACTGAACCCTTACATGCGATAGACTCGAACCGCTTGAGAATCAATGGGTAATCGATCCTTGTCAAACTTGGCCAATACCTTGGCACACAAATCCTCCCGCACCAATTCCCCGACCATGGCGTTCGCAGTATGCAGCCAAGTCTTCGCGGCCCCCTCAAAATTGAGCAGCAAACCGGGTCTTCGTGAGAATCATGAACAAAGCATAGACCTCGAAATACATCAAGCAATGGTCCATCCACATACGTGGATGCGAACCGTCAAATTTCGGAAACTCCAGTTTCGGAAAGGGAGGTGGACGCAAGGTAGGGTTAGAGTGGGAATCGCCATGCGTACCACCATCGAGGATTAACGGCCGGGTTCCATGAAACCCGCCCTTGATCTTGGCCCCTCCGTTAGGTTGAGCGGCTGGCGTCGCCATCGATGGGGACGGGCCGCGGGCGCAGCGTTGGTCGAGCCTCCGTGGTGGGGGCCGTTCGACTGGGGAAGCCGCGACGGGCGGGCGCGCCACCCGCGGTGATCGGTAGAACCGGTGCACCTCAGAGAACTCAAGGTTAGCGGCGGAGCACTCAAGGGAGTCCATCGCCCTACCCGGCTGTCGATGTCGGCTGGCGGGAGTCATGGATCGTCGTCTCAGCCACCTCGGTCGTCGGCGCCATCGGTGGCCGGCGTGCCGACTTTGGACTTTGCCCAATTGGCGGCGCCGGGGACAGCATCCGGCGTTTGCTTCATCATCTCGCGGAATACACACTCCTTGGCCAAATCCACCGCGAGGTCGGCGGCTTGGCGTTCATCGAACTTGTTCGTCAACTCCTCCATGGATGCCGACATACTGGCGCCGAGCCTTCGACAGCCGGCGGGCGGGCGCCAGAGCGATAATCACGAACCGCAATGGCTTCTTCCGATCGAGGCGATGGATGGACTTATGCGATCAACTCAAGTAGCGAGAACCTCGCGAATCGACCGACTAATCGCCAGAGCCTTGTACCCACGATCAACTTGCGAAATCCCTCGTGGATTTGAGGGAGCTGATACCAATTGTCACGTTCGGGAAGGATCCGTGACGATTTAGGTTCTAAAACTGGAATTAAGGGTGGGAAGAACTCGAGAAATGGGGAACGAACGAGATTAGCATAGAAACGATGTCAAGTTTGAACAGGGGAAGAGAGGCGGTTCTAGGGATTGTTCGTTCTTCGATGCCTTCTTCCTAACGACGACTCGGGTTTATATTGTACCCGTACAACGGCACCGGGCCGACTCAACCAGCTACGCCTTGGGCCCAAACAATCCCTTGCGCTTAACACCGAAGAACGCCCAACCGAACCTAACCTTCTCCCCGCCACGGCGGTCTCGTTGGCGTGAATCTCGCCGGTGGTCGCCCTCCATGTTGACAGGTCACGGTTGTGACGACGGTGCGGCGGCGAGTCGCGGGGAAGGCTTTAGATGACGACGATGTCTCGAGCCTATCAACGCCTTTCGTGCCTCTCGTCCTCGCACTGCATTCTCGGCCTAACGAGCGAACTCACGCGAATCACCGCCCGTTGACTGCGATTGGTAGGGATGGGCGGCGGTAGGAGGGCGGCGCAGAGGCGAGTCGAACCCCATTCTGCCTCCACCGGGCGTGGACGACGCGGAGGGAGATTGACGACGGCGAAGAGAGAGAAGCCGCCCAGGGCCTTGGAGCTCCGCGGCGACCCAGGCATGGCGGCGCGAAGAGGAGCAAATTGGAGAGGGGAGCGAGGGAACCGCTTCCTCTCCTCACTTGGACAGGACGGCGGAGGAGGGGGGCGACCATGGACGGGTTGCTATGAGCTCCTACCGGGTGACTCCGGGCACCTTAGGCGGGGATGGCACCTGAGAGGGGCGACGGAGAGGCTTTATGGAGACAAAGCAGGGGTGGCGGCGGGAGAGGCGAGGGGCGGCCTCGGTTGGATGGGAGGACGCCTTGGGTGGGCGCGAGGTAGGGGAAGAGGCCGCAGTATCCGGCGCGTTAAGGGATGGGATCTGGGTGGGGCGCGGGCGCCACAACGAATTACGTGGGGGACGCTATCAAGGATTTGGCTTCACTAGGGAGCAGAGAACTCCCTAGTGGGTCTTTGCTACATAGGTGTAGTAGATTCAAAAGATATGAAGAAGAAAAAGACGATTAAGAAAGATACTCCCCTATAGTTCGAGATAATGCTATGCATATTGTGCATTAAAGACAAAAAGTGATCTATAAAAGATGAATGTGATCGTTGAGGGAGTACAATGGTCATAAATGAGATATACCCCTAAGTAAAGTAATGGCTAAATTCCTAGAACTTTATAGTTCCGATAGGAAGATAGCATACTAGAAAAATTTCAAGAGTTATTAAAGCGGTGCTTATGACGCCATATGAGTTTAACGAGATCAAACCCAAAATAAGAAAGGTGATGATACTCTATATTTAGAAGATGGAGTAATGCTGGGGAGTTAAAGAATTAATTGCCTCTCGTGCAATAAAAAGAGCAACAACAACCCCATATGAAAAGAGTCCAGGGGAGTTAAAAAATTAATTGCCTCTGTGCAATAAAAGAGCAACAACAACCCCATATGAAAAGAGTCTGGGGGAGTTAAAGAATTAATTGCCTCTGTGCAATAAAAGAGCAACAACAACCCCATATGAAAAGAGTGCCAATAGCTAAGGGCCCGATGGTCTTAAAGAATAAGAAATCAGTTTTTTCTCATGACTATGAAGTTCATGTTAAGGAAGAAATTCAAATGAAGGGTGATTCCACCTTATTTAAAGAGCCATGAGAAGTACTCACTTGTCTAAATGGCAAGAAGTTATGAGATTGAAGAATCCCGACCATGTTTGGGACTTAGAAGTCATTCCTAATGGAGCCAAAACAGTGGGCTGTAATGGGTCTACAAGACGCAATGTGACTCCAAAGGGAATATGAAAAGAAATAGAGCGCCACTTGTGGCGAGAAGACTCATGTAAAAAGAATGAATAGATTACAAAGGAAAGCTAATGGCACATTATGGTTTTGAATTACATCATATGGATGTAACGTCGGCATTCCCCAACAAGATTTGTATGAAAATGGATACATGGCACAACCTAATGGTTTTGTCGTGAGAGTAAAAAGAACATATGGGATGCCGCCTGAAGAAATGATTTAAAGAATAGAGCAAGTCTCTAGAAAAATAGAGTTTAAAGTTGAAAAGTCATTTAGAGAGTTTGGGTGTTAAAGAGAATGAGAAGGACAACAGTATTATGAAAAGTTTAAGAATGGAAAATCCATTTTCCTAATCCTACATGTGGATAGCACCTTGCTTGCTTAGTAGTGGTGCTAATCTACTGTCGAAGAAGAAGTTCTTGTCCTCAAGATTCAACAAGAATGGTCTTGGTGAAATGTCCCTCATAATAAGAATTGAAAATTCACCGAGACGGAAGAAAAGGGGTATTAGGACTATTGCAAAGGCATACTTAGAAAAGATTCTAAAGAAATAAAGTATGCATGCAAGAAAACCTACGCCTGTTCTTATAGTGAAGGGTAATGGATTTGGGAACTTTAGTGTTCCAAGAATCAAAGTGAAATAGATCAAAGAAATATGTGGTACCATATGCTTCAGCTGTTGGAAGCTTATTGAATGCACAGAAAATGACATTACCCACATAATTCACATATCCGGGATATTTTGGCAGAAGTCCAGTCCAGATATAGATCACTGGAATGGAGTTAAGAATATGTATTGCAATTTTGTAAAGAGTTGATAGCCTCGTATCAAGTAAGAAAGAACACATATTCTCACATAGTTGTGGGTACAGATATTGAGATTTGGCGAGATGTGCAAAGAATTCCACACTAGTCATCGACACTCGCGATTGGAGTTTGTTGTGAAAAAGCTCCAATGAATTAATGTAATTAATGTAATTTTTATAAATGAATTTGTTATAGTTGTGGTGTCATTGATGATGCACACACAAGATATAACTTGTTATGAGGCTTCGTGAGACATGTGCAAAGGTGATTAATGTAATTTATACCCGAGTTGATAATGGTTGACAACAGCAATAACCATTTGAATAGTTTTGCTCCTATGACAATGCACCAAGTGTGCCGCCAAAACACATTGACACATAATTATAAGTCAGAAGGAGAAAGTCCGAATCATATTGAAAGTATTGAGCATATAAGAAATGTAAAAGTATTGAGCATATAAGGAAACAGAAAATTCTTGTGGATCCGTTTACAAAAGGCTTACCACCCAAAGGCGCTCGAGAGAACACACACGAATGACATGGGTTTAAGGTATGTCCTATGACTTCCTGGACAATAAAGGGCCTAGAGTTAAAAGAAATGCATTTCGTGACGAGACGTGTATTGTAGCCACAAATCTATCGGCAATAGACCGTGACGATGAAGCATGCTCTATGCACCGATCCGTGATGGAATGTGAAAAGAAATAAGCATGCTAAAGCTAAAGAATTTAAGATGAGATCAAGGGGAGAATGTTGGAATTGATCTCCACCACTTGGCCCAACGGCCAACTGGGCCCGATCTCGCCCCGACGGGGGCGCCCGCCAATACACACCGGTGGGCCCCGTCACAAGCAGAAGCCATAAATAGGGAGGTGGGGGTCGGGGCACAAGACATGAGGTTCACCACCGCCGCCACTCCCCTCCCATCCCGAAGTCCGATCTCGAGGAGGCGGCGGCTGAAAGCTCCACTTCCCCCCACCGGCCTTCACCGCCGACACCGACGCCAGGTCATCTACTCCGCCAAGCCCACGGTCGTACTCTCTCTCTCTCCTCGCTCTCTGTTTCTCCATTCCGGGATACACATGATCGAATTGATTATCATCGCAATAGAAAGTTGTACCCACTAGATCTCACTGCTAGTGATCCAAGAAAAATAACACGGTTGTGGTAGCTTTGGATATGGGCTGATGGAGTGGTAATGTGTTGCACGCCGTCATCATTTGGGATTCCCGCAAAATGAGATTCCATACCTTCGCTTGAGGTAGATCGTGGTTGCGCCTGCACTGCTTGTTTTTCCCTGGTTCATGTTGTGTAGCCATATCATCCGGGCGTAGGCCGCCAACCCTGAAATGGAAGGGAGTGTAGGTGGTCGTGGTGTTCAATTGAGCTCCCGGGTGCGCCCCCCTGTTCACCAACACACGCAAAAAAGATTGCATATGTGCTCTTGCCGCCGCATGTACCCGAAAGGCAGTCCAAGACTTTGTGTGGAATCTATTATCATTATGCGTGCTTTCCAAATGTACCACATGGTGAATAATGTAGTGCAAAGAATATTATAGGGGGTTAGAGGTAATGAGAAGTGGTAGAGAATTTTGATGCCATCCTCCGGTTGGGTGATTACCGTTTTGAAGTGGAGGGTCGCAGTCGCCTAGACTCGCATTGGAAGATCACACCGAAAAAACATATGATTGTCATTTTCAATTGCTCCACGATAAGTGCGCTTTGGTCTATGTGAGTGGAGTATCTTCCCGCTCTTTTCCCAAAGGGGCTTGACTCGCCAGAGGGATTGCGGTAATGCAGTATAGTAAGTATAAACAACAGCTTGAGAGGCAAACTGACATTCATGTGATGGGCTCTTTTGTGCGAAGAAGTTACACATTGAAATTGTCTTTGCATTAATAAACTAGTATAATTCTGGGTATTCTTCCTTTAAGCGGTACTATAGCCAATTATCTTGCCAGCCAAAAGGGGTCCTAGCCCGATGGTTAGGATACTGAGCGGCACTCCACAAAGTCCCGAGTTCGACTCCCGGGGAGCGAATTTCAGTCGGTGGTTAAAAAATCCTCTCGTCGGTCCCCGTGCCAAAGCACTAGTTAAGAGCCGCCCAGTCCCGTAGGGATCGAGGCAGTAGGCGACGGTGTATACCGCCCGGGGGTTACGGTGAATACCGCCCGTGTCCTCTCCAAAGGATCGAGGATCGTAGTTCCCATGGGCTAAGGCTCCTAGTGTCAAAGGCGGACTCGGGTTCGGGGATTTTCTCGGCCGGGAAACCGAGGTTTGTTCTTAAGAAAAATACGCCTTTCCCCACTGACCGAAGTTGTTTTTCCAATTATCTTGCCGGAAGATGCAAGTTTGACCATTTTGTACCTATACCGAAGAAAATGATTTGAAGCAATCTAGCATAAGTTTTTTTTTTTTTTTTTAAAAGGGCGGCAAAAACTTTGCCATAATTTTTTAAGACAGAAAAAAGGCAAAAAAAAAAAAAAAAAAAAAGTAAAAACAAGCTACTCGCTTGAGTGCTTCAGCCAGAATCAAAAGAAACACCAAAACAAGATGAAAAGCTTGAAACCACTCTTGGCCAAAATAAAAACCAACTGAAAGCGCAACCCACTAAGACCTACAACAACAAAGCCCCCTGTGGAGCAACCTAAACTGATAACCATATCGAGTAACTCGACGACGATCTAGTAACCATTGCCATATTGTATCAGTTGATATCATCCTTGCATTAACTAGCTACTTCTCTCGGTCTTATTGTCTTATATGTTGAAAAGTTCTTCTATTATATTCCTTCCAAATATGCCACCAGAAATATATAATGATACCATCAAGCATTTTTTTGTTGCCTTGTCAAAGGTAGCTCTCCACTTTCTCCAGTAAGTATAGACAGAGCCAGTTTGATCGATATTTCTGAGATGAGTGATTTCACACCAACTTTGAAGAATTGCCCCCAAGTCTTCTTTATGAATCTGCAATCCTTGCACGTATTGTGGTGTTTCAGGCTCGCCTTCTACAAAGTTTGCATAAAGGATCATTTGGCCAGCTTCTTTTGATTCAGTTGTTTGTCGTTAGAATCTTCCGATTTAGTAATGTCCACGCAAAAAACCTACACTTAGGGCGTGTTTGGCGCATCTTCACGTAGCTCTAGATCCAAAAATCCAAATTTTGCTCCAAGTTTCTCCAAACCAAATGGTTTCAGCTCCAAAGAACTCCATCCCGGATCTGCTCAAAAATATTGTGGAGCAAGCCCTGGATCCATGGATTTGGTGGAGTACCTCAAGGGGTGCTCCACGAAATCGATTTGGTGGAGTTGGGAGAAATTATCCACCATTGCCACTCATTAGAAATCACGCGGCAAAAGCCGTTGTAGTCCTTCCTTAAATAATTGGTCTGCTTTTACCAAAAAAAAAGAGGTCTTGGAGTAATCAATCTGAAAATCATAATGAAGTTCTAATGCTAAAAAAATATCTTTATAACTTGTTTAACAAGAAAGATATCCCTAGGTTGCCTCAATATGGGAAAAGCACTACTCAAAAGGAAAATTACCAAGTAATATCAAGAAGAGATCTTACTAGTGGAGAGAATATGTCGACATTTGGGAGGCGATACATCAAATACCAATAAAGAATGAAGTCGAGGATAATATCAAAGACATCAAGTGGGGAATACACGGCTAGTAGTACCTACAATATGCGGTTTTATGGGACCTTCACAAACTAAGATTACCCCAATCTCGAAAGCATGAACAGAACCTAAGGGCGTGTTTGGTAGAGCTTCGGAAAAACAGCTCCGAGTTGGTAGATCCGCAAAGTCAGCTCCACCACGGATCCGAGATCCCAAAAAGTGTTTGGTATAGCTCCAAATTCCCCTATCTCTATGACATCTGGGTCCGCATGTCAGACAAAAAAAAAAAAAAACTCTTCCTCCAGATTTCTGCTCCGTGCTGGTCCCGCGGTCTGCCGCCGCCCAGCCGCTCGTGCACGACGCACAGGCTCCACGAGGATGACGTCGGCACAGCAGGCCGTGCGGAAGCCCCCCCCCTTCTACCTCGGTCCCGGCTATCCGCCGACGCAGCGCGGGCGCCACCCGCGACACGCACGGGCGCCGCCGGCACAGCGCGGCTCGGCGCGGACCCCACCGCCCCGCCCCCCCGGCGACGCGCACAGGCGCCACCCACGACACGCGCACGGGCGCCGCCGGCCCACCGGCCACGGGAGCCACCCGCCGCACTGAACCTGTGCTCGCCTCGGGGCCACCGGCCTTTAGGAGCTCCCCGCCTGACCTCTGGCCACGAAGCCATGGCTGCGCTGGCCCTGCCGGTTTTTACGTTCCAGGGCCACCTCGCGGCGCTTGGAGGAGGGAGTTGTGGCGGCGGCGCTGAGGTCCTCCTCGGAGGCCTGTGGTGCGCACGGGCGGCGCGGGGACGAGCAGGGGCAGCCGGCGGAGGCGGGCGGTGAGGCAGGTGCGGGCGAGGACGACAGCTGGTGGAGGCGGGCGGACAAAACGACGGAGGAGGGAAGAAATAAAAAAGAACCGGTTAGACGAAGAAAAAAAAAAGAAGTGCCTGCCCTGTTTTTGGAGTTGAGTAAACGGACCAATTACAAAGCAGCTTTTGGAGTTTGCATGGTGGAGTGAATGAAAACTAATTTGATATTGTAAGTGGTGGTACATTCCTCTCTAGACTTAGGTTAGAGAAGTTTAGTTTAGGATACAGTTTATAATTTAGAACTTAGAGAATATATTTACTTGGGTTATTGAAAATTTGCACGTACGTGCGCCAGGTCATTTCTTTGTCCTTACGCGCCTGTGGTTTACTTTTGACATAGTTTAGAGTGGAGTGAATGGGTTTCTGGGATCTGCTGCTGCAAGCTCCATATATAAATTGAGGCATCGTTCTTTCTGTTTTGCGTCCAGCGGCAGCCTCTCAATGCCCAAGACGGTGTGCTCTCGTTAGTGTCGCTTCTCCTAGTAGACCAAGTGAAACAGCTTGAGTTACTATGGAATCTCAGAGGGGGAAACTGCTGTCTGAAGAACCACTTCTTGAGGTCGATATGTATACTCCATCTCTGCCACTCTCATGCTTTGTACAGCTTGATTTGTTGTGTCCTTACAGCACTTAGCTGAGTAATCTTTACTAATATTTTTCCCGCCGTGTGTTCGTTTCCCATACCCTCGAGAAAGAAGGAAAGCCGCCTCAAGAAGTTCCAAGCTGATTTTCTATCTAATCTACTTTTGTTTTTGTTTTCTCAAAGGTCTAATCTTAACATTCTGTTCTTTTTTCATCTTTTTTTTTCCCCATATTGCTGAGATTGAGTCATGCCTGAACTTTCTTACACCCTATCTTATATATATGAAAGGATAATGACGAGGAAGAAGTTTACGTGCAACTAACTCCTGCTTGCATCATCTTTTTTTTTTATCATATTTGCTGAGACTGAGTCATGCTAGAACTTTCTTATAACCCTATCTTATATATGAAAGGATAATGATGAGTAAGAAGTTTATGTACAACTAAACTCATCCTGATTGCATCCATATTCTTTGGCTCGGAATCCAGACTCTTTTGCTGAACTATCCTGCATTTAATTTGCAACAACCATATACTATTTGTTTTTCTGTCACTACAGAACTTAATAGAAGGTTCAAGCGAAAAGATTGTTGAAATCAAGGAGTCGAGCATCATCCTGCCGACAGTTGGAGAGCATGCATTTACATCTTAGGTAAGCTCATGAAAACAAATTTCATACAGATCTCACAAAAATGTTTATAAAAAACGAAAGGCCATGCAAAAATGCTAAGGGTAGCTATAGTTGGGACGATTATTCATTGTTTGCCACTGGGGAAAAAAATCCTCAAATTCTAGACATGCCAAGATCTGGATCCACATGTCATAGACACAGGCAATATCAAATCCGGGTTAGAGGATTTGCAATGACGTGAAGAATTTTACCTAGTCAGTTTCGGTTCACTGATGAAAGCCGTCTAAGCTCTATGATACCACTCTTATTCAATTTGCCTGACAGTTGCCGGCCACTTGTTACTTCTTTACTGCAGTGACTGAATGCTTTGAGGAGCTAGCATACTACGGGATCCAGTTCAACCTGGTTACATTTCTCAAGACAGTGCTACATGAAAATAATGTTACCGCAGCAAGAAACTATACAAATTGGCAGGGGACTTGCTATATCGCACCACTGGTTGGAGCTATCATAGCAGATTCCTATTTGGGCAGATACCTGACTACAGTGGCTTTCTTCACGATTTACTTAGTTGTAAGCACACAAAATTCAAACTTTTTAAAAATAAAAATAAAAAGGGATAGGAAAGGCTCTAGTATACCCTTTCTGGAGACAAATTTACATCTTGCCATGAACCAATTTTTTCCATAATGCTGTTGGGCACACCTACTTTATTTCCACTGACCAGGTTACTACTGTTCTTGTTCAACACAAGGGGATGGCTGCAATGTCCATTTCAGCATCATTCCCGACTTGTGCCGGACCTGATTGCCTGCAGGATGGTTCATCGAAGTCATTCGTGTTCTTCCTCGGCCTATACATGATGGCCATTGGAGCTGGTGGAATAAAGCCCTGTGTTTCATCATTTGGCGCTGACCAATTCGATGACAGCAACCCAGCCGAGAGGCTAAAGAAGGATTCCTTCTTTAACTGGTTCTTCTTCGCCATCTACATCGGTAGCTTCGTCTCGGGCACCGCTGTTGTGTGGGCGCAAGATCATTTCGGATGGGTGGTTGGCCTCTGGATCCCGACCCTGTTTATCGCTTTGGCCATCGCGAGCTTCGTGTTGGGTTCAAGTTCATACACGGTCCAGAGAAACCCATGGGGAGTTCAATCATCAGAGTTTTCCAAGTCATTGTTGCAGCTATCCGGAAACGGGATGTTGCGTTGCCGAACGACGACTCTCTCCTCCACGAGTTACTACCAGAGAAGGCACCAATGGCGGATGGCAACAAACTGCAGCGTACACCAGTGCTGAGGTGCTTTCCTGAACCTGTTGCTTGTGAACGCTCTTTTCTCAGGTCCGATCTTTAGATCGTAACTCGCAAGTTTGTGTAATTTTGAGCAGATTCCTTGACAAGGCTGCAGTGATCTCATCAGCCGAGGAGCTGAATGATCCATGGAGGCTCTGCACCGTCACGCAGGTCCAAGAACTGAAGGTGATCATCGGAATGCTTCCCATCTGGGCCACCGGGATCGTATACTTCGCCGTCCTCGCGCAGTTCTCCTCGACGTTCCTGGAGCAAGGCAGGACGATGGACAAGCAGGTCGGCGCGTTCGCCATCCCGCCAGCGTCCCTGGCGTCGTTCGACGCGGTCAGTGTCATTTTCTGGGTGCCCATCTACGACAAGGTCCTCGTGCCCGTGGCTAGGCGGCTCACCGGCAGGGGAAGGGGCCTCTCGAGCTGCAGCGCTTCGGCACTGGCCTGGTCCTGTCCGTCCTGGTGATGACCGCCGCGGCGCTGGTCGAGACGCGGCGCCTGGCGCTGGCGGCCGCGCACGGCGGCGAGGGCGGCGAGGTGCCCATGAGCATCCTGTGGCAGGTGCCCCAGTACTTCCTGGTCGGCGCCAGCGTCGTGTTCGCGTGCGTCGGGCAGACGGAGTTCTTCTACAACGAGGCTCCGGCGTCGATGCGGAGCCTGTGCTCGGCGCTGGGGCTGCTGACCGTGGCGCTCGGGAGCTACCTGAGCTCGCTCGTGGTGACCGCGGTGGCATGGCTCACGACGAGGGGCGGCGAGCCCGGGTGGATACCTGATGACCTCAACGACGGCCACCTCGATCGCTTCTTTTGGCTTCTCGCGGCGCTCAGCGCACTCAACCTCGCGGTTTTCGTGCTGCGCGAGGCGGTACAGGCGCAAGAGCGTTTACTAGCGCGATTTTTATTTATGTTTGGACCATTTTTAATTCAATTATTATTGAATCAAATGAACTCTAAGGCACATGTTAAATGAGAGGTGTAATAATGAAGTCTTATTTTTGTATGACTGATGTTGACTCAATTTAAATAAGTGTTTTATACTATTTATTAAATACTCCTCCATATTGGTAAAAGAAGTCGTTTAGAACAATGATACGATCTACAAAACACAACTTTGACCTCTTGTTATTATAAAAAATACTTATGAAAATGTGATATACTTATATTTTTATGAAAATATTTTTTTAAGACAAATTTATTCATATAATTTTCATATTTACAAACTCAACAACTTAAAAGTTATGGATGATTTATATTCCAAATGTTTGACCAAAACCTTATCCAAAATGACTTCCTTCAACAATACGGAGGGAGTTAGTGGTTTACATGTGAAGTCGGTTACCATATTTTTTATACTATTTAAATATGCTCAATTTATTGCTTCAAGTCACTTCAACTTATGATCCATCCAACAAATATTTGATACTTGACAGCGCATAACACCTTAAGGCATAATTAGTTCATTGGTGTTAACCAAAGCACTTGTTTCTTCATTCTAGTCTCCTAGGTTCCAAGCCGCCGCTTACCTTTCACCTTCACTTAATTTCTTGAGGCTAAATCCTTACTTAGGCCTTCAACCTATATGTTTCATCCTCAAGTCAAGCTTTGCTTTGTGTCATAAATAGGGACCCAATGAAAACTATATTCTTCAATTATCATTTTTTTTTTTTTTTTGCGTGCATGTCGTTTTTTCCTTAAATTGTGAAGTTCTTGATCAACTTTGCTATATCAAATAATTCAAGTTTCCATACAAAAGACTCTTGGAGGTACATCCGGGAAACAATACATATTTTTTTTTTTTAAGTTCTACAACTTCCCATACAAAACATACAATCTCTCCCATCAAAAAAAAAAAAAAAAAAAAAAAAAACAACCTTATTTTTTCCCTCTGTCGTGGCGTGAAATCATGAAATGAAAGCCGCCTATCAAGAGTCGAAGACAGAGCGTTGCCAGCGCGGAGCTTCTTGATCTGCTCCGGCTGTTCCTGGTTCCGTTCCCGTGGACCGTCGACCGGACTTGGGTGTCTCCATGGATGAGGCAGCAGGGCTGCTATTGCAAGAAGAGGCTGGAGGTGGGGACCACGAACCGCTCCTCCTTCCGCTTCCGCAGGTGAAGTCCCCGCTTACCATCTCTCTGTGCTTCAAATTCCATCCCGCAGTTTATCGTAACCAGTCTGTGAGATTCAGTTACCGGGCCAGGCCAGCTATTTTGTTCCTTTCTTTTGTTTAACGAGAATTCCTGCTTGAGCAATCCATCCCTCGTGTTCAAGTCAAAACTTGTGAGGCAGTTCAAAGTTCTTCAGTTTCTGTGTATGAATTGATGCCGTGTTTTATGTTCGAGAAAAATTGTGATGCCATGTTTTCCATGGTAATGTATTTGATGCTAATTCGGAGTTCAGGCAAGTGAGTGGAAAATTCGACTACCCAAAATAAATGTGAATCTCTATTACTCCCTCAAAAAAAAAAAAAAAAAAAAAAAAAAGTGAAGCTCTATTTCGATAGGGATTTGTTGAGCGCCTAGCGTCAATTCTTAACCTGTTTGCCCATGTTGGGAAAATTGATGTGAAGCAATTAAGTGCCTTTCCTTTTCTTTGTTTTCCTTTTTTGGAGGATAAAAACAATAGCACTGCTAAAGCATCACGGAAGATCAGTGTATGTAATCCATTTAGGCATTTCATCACTAAACCATGGGAATTGAGGGGGATTGGAGGTGATTGAGGAGGATTTTGACTTGTAGAGAATTTAATCCCCTCAGTCCCTCCCGATCCCCTTGGTTTTAGAACAAAATGATCAGGGATTTAGGTGGTTTAAGCCTAAGTGCTAGTGTTATCTTTTAGCAGGATGCTGACCTTTACACAGGTGATGGATCTGTTGATGTCAAAGGGCGCCCTGCATTGAAGCGCACTACAGGCAATTGGAAAGCATGTTTTTTTCATCCTAGGTACGTAATTTTTTTTTTGGCAGCTGCATATGCCAGAAAATTTTGGCACGTAATTTGGCATGATTATATTGTGTTACCCACACTATTCTTTTTGTATTTGATATATGATCACATTAATAATCTCAACTATCCGTTGTTAATGTGTAATATGTGGTTCTGTTTTTGCTTAGGATATCAAACTTCAAACATGCTCACCTCTTTTTACAAGTGCTTAAATAGTTTCACATACCTAAGATTCTCCATAGGCACTTGGTGCTGTGCTGCAGGATAACCAAAAAGAAAATCCTTGATTTTTTTTTTTCTGTAAAGCATCCCTCCAAACATCTGCTTTGTACATGAAATTTTATATCCTCGGGAAAAACATATATTCAGCATTAGCCACAACAGTCAGAGTCATAATAGCACAACACATTTCAAGACTGACCCATATTACAGATCATATGGTAAATTGAAGCATTCCTGCACTTTATAAATCCCGAAACAAGTTTTTGCCAAGTTTCAGCATTGCTAGTCTTTTGACAGGGAATGAGTGTTGTGAAAGGCTGGCCTACTACGGAATTGCGAAAAACCTAGTTACTTATTTGAAAGTGAAGCTTCATCTAGGCAACCTCGAGGCTGCAAGACATGTTACCACTTGGCAAGGGACCTGCTATCTCACTCCCCTTGTTGGAGCCATCTTAGCAGATTCTCATTGGGGGAAATACTGGACAATTGCTGTTTTTCTCATCTGTTTACTTTATTGTAAGTACAAAGATATTGCAAACCCCAAGTAATAACCATATTTTAGTACAATATGCATCCCATTGTAACTTAGAAAAATAAAATAATATATTTGTGGTATATGCTACTTAATATTTTATGGATAGCCTTTATTCTTATGTTGTGGAGCCCACTGAGCATTGAAAATGAACATGTAGGATAATGGATTGCATCATTAGTGTCAGATTCGGATTAACTTGGAAATTTTAATATTTTTGTTTTCTTATAATTCCATCATGTGAAAAAATATGTCTACCCATGTCCCCATCCTGAAACACTATTTAAATCAAGTATATGACCTCTTTTTTCTTTACTGAAGGGCCTGGCTATTTTGACGCTGTCAGCATCAGTCCCAGCATTGCAGCCACCTTCATGTTTAAGAACAGTTTGTCCAGAAGCAAGCTTACTTCAGTATGGCATATTTTTTGTTGGTCTCTATATGATAGCCCTAGGGACTGGAGGTATCAAACCTTGCGTCTCCTCCTTTGGAGCTGATCAATTTGATGACACTGACCCAGCAGAGAGACCTAAGAAGGGTTCCTTCTTCAATTGGTTCTACTTCTGTATAAATATTGGTTCATTCATATCAGGCACTATCATAGTGTGGATACAAGATAACACTGGCTGGGGAATAGGATTCGCGATTCCTACTGTATTCATGGCATTATCTATTTCATTCTTCTTCACAGCTTCAAATAAGTACAGATTCCAAAAACCTGGTGGGAGTCCACTCACAAGGGTGTGCCAGGTAGTTATAGCAGCATTTCGTAAGTGGCACATTGAAGTGCCACATGATACATCTCTCCTTTATGAAGTTGATGGCCAAGCTTCAGCAATTGAGGGAAGCCGGAAGGAGAGCACACAAATGAGCTCGAGTAATTCTCGTTCTCTGTGATGCAGTCACTACTTACTACTTTAGTTTCAGTGTCATGTGGCACTGCATTTATGGAATGTTTGGAAATGGCATTACTTAGTATATGCATAAAGACATTGAACTTCACTACAAACCTTTTACTGTCACAAATTGAGGATACTGCAAAATAAGTACATAAATGCAATGAAAAATAAATAGGAATTATTGATAGGATCAGACAACCATGATATTTCCTCAAGTACAATTGAATTATCCATACTTTGGCTGCAATATGCTTCATATGTTGAGAATGAAATAATGGTACGAGTTCATTCATCTCAAAAAGTAGTTGATACCATTATACTGCAGCAGAAATTAGTTGTAAAAGTAGCTTTTTGGGGGACCATTTTAAATTGCCAATGTCCTAAACAACACTTCTTTGTGAGCTTTAGACAAAGAGTAGTAGTAAGTTGTGGTTCTACCTAGATATCCAATACAATTGGAATAGTGAATTTGATTGAACTGTCAATATTCAGTAGTTAATAGTAATCCAAATCAACCAGAACCTCCATTGAGGATGCAAATGCATCGTGACACCTGTTACTGTGTACTTGTGATCTTGTTAAATGCTTGCATATAAATGCAACGAAATTGTACCTATGTAACATAACCTAAGGCTCAGGGCAGGACCAGACACGTGTTACTTGCATAATTGTATTTTCCAAGTATGTTACGCATGTAAGCAGCTTGATTTGCAGACTTCTTGTCTTTTTTTTGTGTGACTACGATAACATTTTATCTACCTCTCTTTTGTGTAGGTTCCTTGATAGAGCTGCCATTATCTCATCTGCTGATCTGAAAAGTGAATCCTTTACAGACCCATGGAAGCTTTGCACAGTTACCCAGGTGGAAGAATTGAAGATCCTAATAAGAATGTTTCCCATTTGGGCTACTACTATCATATTCAGTGCTGTTTATGCCCAAAACTCTTCCATGTTCATAGAGCAGGGCATGGTTCTTGACAAGCGCATTGGGTCTTTCAACATTCCTCCTGCATCTCTCAACTTTTGATGTAATCAGCGTCATCATATGGGTTCCACTTTATGACCGCATTCTGGTGCCAATAGCTAGAAAATTCACCAAAAGGGAGAAGGGTTTTTCTGAGCTACAGCGGATGGGAATTGGACTAATCCTGTCCATTATTGCAATGGTATCTGCAGCTCTTGTTGAGTTGAAGCGTTTAGAGATTGCCAGGTCTGAAGGTCTTATTCATGAGAATGTTGCTGTTCCAATGAGCATTCTTTGGCAAATACCACAATATTTCTTGGTGGGCGCTGCTGAGGTGTTTACTTGTATAGGTCAAGTTGAGTTCTTTTATGATGAGGCCCCAGATGCCATGAGGAGTTTATGTAGTGCATTTGCACTTATTACAGTCTCACTGGGAAGCTATATAAGCTCCATCATACTGACGTTGGTGTCGTACATTACAAACAGGGAGGAGATTCTGGATGGATCCCTGACAATCTGAATGAAGGCCATCTCGACCGGTTCTTTTGGTTAATTGCAGGGATAAGCTTTGTGAATTTGATAGTTTACGTGGGCTGTGCTATGAGATACAGATATAAGAAAGCCTCTTGATTATATATTTATGTGAACTCTTGTAATGTGATTCGAGGTGCCATACTTATCAAATACAATACACTATACTCTGATCTGAAGTCCTGCGATTCATCTAACTGACTTTCTATTGCAATTCTTATTGTAATTTATTAGATGCAGAATAAAGTATATTGTGATTACTTTGTCTGTGAAATATACCAAGTGCGGTAGAGCTGTTGTGCTACTTGTTTGCTTGAAATATAGCCACCCTGTTCAGCCTTTTTGAATTGTGGTTGCCTTTCTTTCATAGTAAAACTCCAAAACATACATGGATCCAAGTAAAAACATTGCAAAGCAGCCTTTGCCAAACTTAACACCAAAAATCCATTCTCTTATTTACATGATCTGTTACTAACAAAAGAGTAGCAGAAAGAAAGACATCAACTTTGGTACTTCAAACAGATCAGATGTGCAAGGTTTAGTAAAGCCTACATCCATGTAGGTTTGTGTAACAGATATTCATCAGGTTGTGAGTTCCTCACCTTCTTTCTTTCTTTTCTTTTCGCATTTGCCAAAAACAACTACTGCAGCATGTGCATGCTCATCTGCAAAGGAGCAAGCCAAATGAGTGTTTAGTATTCCATGACAGATCTGTCTAGATAGAAGGTCACAGAATTTGCAGAAATGTTCAAGTGCCATTTTTGTTGCAGTTTGCCTAGTTGTTAACATGTCAAACAATGCCACAATATCAGTACTGCTGTGCATTGATCCATTCCTTGTACACGAAGCACAGCTCACCAATAGTCCCTGCAAGAACAACTCCCATTCTTGAAGTGATGAAACCTATTAGAGTCCCTGACAATGATCTCTCTCTGCACAATCTTGGATATTAACTTAATAGTGGTATGACAGTCCCCACAAATGCGCAGATTCTTGAAAACCTTGATAGGAGCACCCTTTGGAGTGGCAATGATTCCAAAAGCAACAGCAAGCCGCTCACTATGATAACCAATGTCCTGCTGCTTCTGCTCATCTTCAACGTCATGGAGAACAAATCCAGTGTCTGCCACATACCCTTCTTCTCTCATCTTTACATACAGCTTATTCAGAAGGGCGTATACTTCTTCAGCTTGAGGATGCAACTTATCCCCAACCAGAAACACATGAACTCTTGTCCCAACCTCAATCCAACTTGAGGCCGGCATTTTAGTTATGCCCTTTAACTCCATGATCTGTCTCGTATTCTCAACTTCATCAAACAAACCAGCTGATGCATAAATATTGGCTAGAGTAACATATGTTGCTGGATTTTCAGGTTCAATTTCAAACAATGCTTCTGCTGCCCACCTTGCAAGGCGGACATTCTTATGAATCCGGCAGCCACCAAGCAAGGACGCCCATAGGAACTTGTTAGGCTTCACAGACATTGTGTTGATCATCTCTTCTGCTCGCTCAAACAGGCCTGACCGGCTGAGGAGATCAATCACACAGGCATAATGATCAGCAGTATGCTCAATACCGTATTCATCCTTTATCGAATGGAAGATACCCAGACCTTTATCGACCAGGCCAGCATGAGCACATGCAGATAGAACACCAACAAAGGTGACATGATCAGGCCTGATTCCGGACCTCAATAACATGTCGAAGTAATGCAATGCCTCATCTGGCTGCCCATTCTGCGCACAGCCAGAGATCATGGCCGTCCACGACACCAAATCCGGCTTTGGCATCCCCTAAAGACACGCACTGCAGTTCCCATGTCACCGTACTTGGAGTACATGTGCAGAAGCGCACTCTTTGCAAAGCATGAGTCCCCTGCCCTGCTCTTTGTCATTCGGCCATGCACCTGCTTCCCGAGTTTCTCACAGGTGAATTCTGCGCAAGCACGCAGAGCCCCCGCGTACGTGAACTCGTTCGGTTGAATGCCACTCCTCAGCATGCGCACGAACAGCCTGAAGCCTTCACCATCGCGCCCGGCGTCAAAATACCTCTCCACCATGGCCGTCCAAGAGACGACGTCCCGAACGGGCATCCTATCGAACACGCTCCTCGCGTCGTCCACGCGCCCGCACTTGGCGTACATGTCTGCGAGCGCGCTCCAGACGACGGCATCCGCGTCGATCCCTCTCCTGACCACGTGGCAGTGCAGCTCCCTCCCCGCGCGCGCGCACCGAGCGGCCGCGGCCGCGGCGAGCGCGCTGGACGCGGTGAACTCGTTGTCCGTGACGGCGCTCCCCGGCTCCCGCAGCATCCGGTGGTAGATCGCGAGCGCGGCCCGGGGCTGACCGTGGCGCGCGTGCACGGAGATGATGGCGGACCAGGAGAAGTGGTCCCTCCGGGGCATTTGGTCGAACAGCGCGCGCGCGGGAGGCGAAACCGCGCGGGGGAGCGGCCGAGAGCCGCGACGAGGGTGTTGTAGGAGCACACATCGGTGCTAGGGAGGGAGGACAGGAGGGCTACCGCGTCCGGGAGAGTGGCCGGGTGGGAGGAGAGCAGGTGGAGGATGCGGTTGGAGAGGAGCGTGGAGTGCGGCCGGAATGAGGCGACGGCCGCGGCGATCGCGCGCGCGCGGCGGAGGCGTGGGAGGCGTCGGCGCGGAGGAGCGGGAGGAGGCGGTCGATGGCGTCGTGGAGCTGGGACGCCGTGGTTACGGACACCGAGAAGGAAGGGGACTTCATGCGGATAGCGGCTCGCGACGGCATGCATGGCCGCCGCTGTGATCGAAGTGATGAGACTACCAAGCGAGCTGAGCGAGCACAGATACGCGGGATGTGGCAAAGGTTATCTTGTTTGACGCTGGCGAGGAAGGAACACAAAGTTCAACAAGATAGAGTAACTACTACTAGAAAAAGCTAAACAATGGTTTCTAAAATCTGTAGCCGCCAATGCAACTCTTCCTATTGATTCTGACATTCTTAAAAACGAGCTTCTTTGGACAATACCATCAAACTGACAGCAGAAGCGTGAATTCGAGACCCAAACCATGACTGAAACAATTTGCGTGTTCCAAGTACCACAGATTTGAAAGGAATATGTCCATAAAAAATCAAATCCAATATTCACTGACTGAAAAGGGGTTCAAACATGTCTTCTACATCATGTACAGGTAGAACACAGGTGAAGTTTTCAGATCAACAACTGCTTGCATTGAGCTGCTTAAACACTGGTGAAATAGGTGAACTCAATCGCGCAGCGGATCATCTATTGACAGATTCAGGGCGCAAACCACATGCAGGCACCAGGCAGGCTTGGTGGCTACCCTCAGTTATCAACTCCGCAGCAGATTCATATCGATGGATCTTCCAGTGCGGCAGTGGTGAAGTCGTTGATTCGAGGATATGCCGCCTTTTCATCCAGTTGATTTTGTGTCCATTTCAACATCTTTAACAAGCTTGGAAGCTTCGGATCTGTCGACGTGGGAAAAGAAATATACAGAGGAGCTTCAGTAAAGCTGGCAAGTTGCAACATATCCAAACAAGGGATGTAGCAGTTTGTGAATCCAAATAAGTAAGACAAACATAATCACGTCATACAGTACTGAACCATAGTGTAACCTGAATAAACTTAGGCACTACAAACTAAATTTTAATGTTTTAGCGTTGAAAGTTGTACGTAAATATCATAAATTCTTTAAAACATTCCAGTACATATATAACACTTGACACACAAGAGAAGAAAGAAAAGGCCCTACATTTTTAACTATCTGAACCTGTTGGTCAGTCGCTGACTGTCAAGCTGAACTTATAGCATAGGATTCAGGCCCACAATACTGCTGAGCCTTATATGTTAAGGCAGATGAGATAGTTATAAAATTCCTCATTCATTTCCTTTCTTATCCAGTGACAGAATCACAGAACTAAGAGTCTGCTATACCCTTCGCTCCGAAATGTACTTTGTTTTAGCTTTGTCTAAGTCAAACTTTATAAATTTGACCAAATTTATAGTAGAAAAAATGCACTAATAAGTAATAACCCCTGTTTTAAAGGCGGCTGGCCGTCCAGGCAAGTGCTGGGTACGCCTGGACGCCTAGGCGGCGACAAGGCGCCCTGTTTTACAAGGCGAGCTGAGTACGCCTGGACGCCTAGGCGACGCCTTTAAAAAACAGGTAATAACATCTACAACATCAATTAATTACATTTAATACATCATGCACATGATATAGGACAAATCTAAAACAACCTACATTTAGGCCAGAGTATTTTTCAAAACCTTGAACTTGTTAAATATAAACTTAATAATTTTATTATAAATGCGATGTCAAATGTTCAAGAGGTATAAAATGAAAATAGATATGACCGTATTTCAGTTTTTCCACCAACTTTCTTCTCGATTATTAAGATATATTGGTACCAGCCTCACTTTCCTTTATCCAAATATAACTTTGAACCACTCAATGAATAGAAATTTACACATGAAAGAACTTGATCTAAATTCTGGTACTTGAAATAAACAGTAGACGTTACTAACCTTTCTCATGACTTTGGCTTGTAAGAATAGCAGCATTAACTTCACTTGCAGTCTTCAAACGTTGAGAAACATCCAATAGTTCCCGTAAGGGCAATTTTTACATCTTCAAAAACCAGTAGTGCTACAGTTTTTCTATCTCCTCGAGAAATGTTTGCTGCAAAATCAGGGGAAAAAAACATTAAGCCAAAACATGTTTTAAAGAAGTTGAGTTGTGTGTGGAATAAACCATATCTGAATACTGAAACCAAAATGAAGTACAAAGATAAATCTAGAAAATTAAATACATTTTCTTCGCCTCTCGGTGCAAGTTCTTCTTGAGCGAACTCCAAAGCTTCATTTATTTTTTTCGCACGAATCAACTCTATTAGTTTCTGTTGCTGGAGATGAAAGTATAGTTGGGGATTTGTGTCCAGAATCTGCATACATTCATCCAAGTCAGCATAACGATTAAGGAGACATGGGTTAATAAATGCTTCCTTTACAGAGCTCCTCCCAGAAGAACACAAACAAATACACATGCTTCTAATCTATATCTATTATTACCTAATAATAAAGTATGGTAATTTCTTGGGTCCATTGTCTCTCACTCCCACCCCTTATTTGGTCAATCACTAGGTCGGTCATCCTTCACTTCACCCTTCTTCCATCCATCAGTCTGTCGTCATCACTCCCACCCTTCTCACTTTTACGCAAACCTCAGTCCGGCATCCCCCTCACTCCCATCCTTCTCGCTTTCACAGATGGCAAATGTAGACCTAGGAGTCCAAGAGCCTGGGTGTCCCCCTTACTCCCACCCTTCTCATTTTCACAGATGCCAATGTAAACCTAGGAGCCAAGGCCCCGGGCCGAGCCACTCTATCCTTCTCCAGCACAGCGTCGGTCATAGTTTGTAGCAACAAAACCTCCCCTGGCGCTGCACACTCATGTCATGGCCTGGATAGCCATGCCCAAGCTCATGCACGTCACGAATCAGCATGGCTCGGCACATGCAAGCTTGCAGATCACCTTCCACCTTTCTCAGCCTCAAAACAAGTTCACACAATAGCCACTCATTTAAGTTGAATCGATCTCCTGAATATTACTCATGCGGGATTAATCCTTTATTGCACCTAGCATTTATTATGGGCATTGGGATTTAACTGAAATAAGGTGGCTAAGCCCAATTGATAGCTAGCTCTAGGTGACTATGCAACAAGCTGTACATTCCCTAGCCTCGTTTCCTAGCTTCTCTCAGGCTTGTTGTTTTTTTGCTTTTCACTGTTTGCTTGTACAGCTTTGTGTTTCTTGTACAGCTTCTTTTCTTTTTATTAATATAAAATCATACAGTGGGGAACCCTGATGTACTCAAAAAGATAGGGCTTCTCCTTTAAAAAAGGATAATAAAATAACACAACTCTCACGGTAAACCACTATCCATTTGTGCAATATGACTGGGTTTTTTCTGGCCATCTATGTTATCTGAGATGTATGTAAAAATGTGCAGAACCCTCTTATAAAGAAACATTTATCAAAACTTGTTAGCTATTTCCAAGCAAGGGGGTAACGAAGGTGATAACACCATTCTGAGACAGAAAACGATTGTGGAAAAAGGATGTCACATTGGATCCTCATCTCATCACTCATTAGTGTTGGGCAAATATAATAATCAGCTGAGTTTAATCAGTAATCAATGAGGTGCGATCTTTATAATGTTGGGTTTTTTTTTTCATGTTCGAAATACTTGTCCATGACTCCTAGATTGGTCCAAGTATATTGGATGCTAAGGATTTCAGTTGTTTCTACCGGTTACAAAGATGTTCAAAACCACAACCTGCTCGACAGGAATCTCCAGCTCCTATTTGAACAATCAAGTATGGCAAAACATGGACAACTAATCAAAGAGTAGAATAACCGTAAGAACTAATGATCAAATCAGAGTCATATCAAGTTTAATCAGTAATCAATGAGGTGCGATCTTTATAATGTTGGGGTTTTTTTTCATGTTCGAAATAATTGTCCCTGACTCCTAGATTGGTCCAAGTATATTGGATGCTAAGGATTTCAGTTGTTTCCACCGGTTACAAAGATGTTCAAAACTACAACCTGCTCGACAGGAATCTCCAGCTCCTATTTGAACAATCAAGTATGGCAAAACATGGACAACTAATCAAAGAGTAGAACAACCATAAGAACTAATGATCAAATCAGAATTCATATCATTTGATACAACAGGAAGCTCCAGCATACTCTCAAAAACATGACAGGTAATCAGATTAGATTGGGAAAGGAGGATTCTATTCCTGTATTCTAAACTAGTCGTGGCTCTAAATTGCTGACAAAGACAAACACAGCAACAGTACATCGAAGTTACACACATTGCAAAACTGAGTGCTTCTCTAGTTGACCGTATTTAATTCAACCCTAAAGGAGGATGGAAACCAAATCTGTACAACCCAACAACCAAAAGTCCACAACCTACTTCGAGATCTTCCACAACACAGTAAAATACCTAAATGTCGGCTGTTATTCGAACTAATTTTGCTAGGAACAGAGACAGAAACGAACCGTAGGGTTAAGATCGTTGATTTTCTCGATCGCCTCCTGAACATTACCCGACTGTACTGCTTTCTTAACCTCCATTCGATCCGTGATGGTCGCTAGGTCAATCTCCGCTGCAAAAGTAAAATCAGAAATTCAAGCGAATTCCCGTAAAGTTCAACGGCGGAGGATAGAAAGACGAGCGTGCAATACGCTGGGTGCCGGACTCGATGCGGAACTTGTCGGCGGCGTCGACAAAGCCCTCGGTGACGAGGAAGTTCATGACGAGGCGGTTCATGTCCTCCTTACGGATCTTGACGTCGCGGAGCTTCCGCTCCCACTCGTCACGGGTCACAACCTTCTTCGAGGATGCCATGGAGGCCGGGGAGTCGATGGAGTCCAGGTCGCGGAGTACGATGCGGGAGAGGAACATCAGATGCGGGGGCCAAGGGAGAGATGGGGCGGACTGCTGGTCCGCTCACACAGGCGCCATAGGCATGCAGCGACGGGCGGCGAGGTGACGGACTAGGGTTTCGCCGCGGGGAGGGGGCAGCCGGAGGATGGATCGAGGACTTGGAGAGGAGCCGAGGATGAGTCGACGTCGGGAGAACCCGAGAGTCCGGAGGAGAAAGAGTTGGTTGTTACTTGCAACAGTATCCAACTGCCTATACGGTGGCAAATTAAAAATAGGGTTTTCTTCTTGTAAAAAAAAAAAAAAAAGGGGGGTTCATTCATGGTTCAAACAACGAGTATAGTAAAATTTTCTTATATTTGCAAAACAAAAAGTTATGGCATTTTTCGTGCAAAAATCACGCGCTATCGCCGGCTGGATGAATTCAAACCCGCGACGTCTCCCTCGCCCATGTTGGTAGTTTTTCCATCTAGGGTCACAAAAACTTCAATTTCAAAATAAAAAATTCATACATAGTTTTCTAGGATAAGATGATACGTAGTTTTCTATGACAATATGATTGTAAAGAAAGTCACAAGTGACGGCATTTTTGGGGCAAAAGTTATCACAAAAATTTCACGCATGATACGTAGTTTTCTAAGAAAAGATGGTTGTAAATAGTGGCAGAGCTCGTCAATTTTGACGCCCAGGGCCCTTGCAAAAGCATATATACTTCATGCACGGATCAAAATACCTTTCACACTAGGTTTAATATCTATATAGATAACAAAAACTAGCTTAAAGATAATATTTGATTTTATACTTAAATCTATAAAAATAATGGATGGAAACAGAAAGTTTGAGATGATAGAATAACTTTTTCATCCAAGATTTCGGTCCATAAAAATGATATAATGTCTTCATCTTTTCTAGTACCTCCATCCTTTTAAACAAAAATTGGCATTCCCCTGACCTTTTAACCACGAAAAGAACCCGACTAGGAGAGGCCGGCCACGTCTCCTCAAATTCTATGATTGGCTGAGTTTTTTTTTAAAAAGCTCCTTCCTTTCTTTGAAATCGCATATCCGTCCAAAAAAAAGCTTTAGTAAACAGTAAATCAGTTTTTACGTTTTTACTTTTTAACCCCATATTACTCAACATCTTACACCCGAAGAAGCAAAAATTTCAGATTCGTGGCTTTTTTTACATTTACCCGCCCGCCTCTTTGCTTGGCCACCGATGCGCCACGTCGTCACTAATTCCCACCCAATAAATATACACCTCCCCCTCCAGAAAAAAAAAAAAAAACCATCGGCCTCTCCACCTCCCACGCCCGCTCCCTCTCCCTCGTCTCTCCCGTCAACGGCGGCCGTGGCGACGGCGCACCCCACAGGATGCGCGCCGGCGGCCTCCTCCCCTCTGCTTCCTCCTTCCCTCTCCCTCTCCTTCGTCCTCTCCCAACCTTCCGGGTGGTGGCGCATGGCCCGGAGGCAGTCGGGCGGCGTTGCCGGGGCGGCGCGGAGCGGATGGCGCAGCGGCGGCGCGGGCGGCCTCACCGCGGTGCTGCCTCCTCGCGTCGTCCCGCATCCGCTGCTGGGTGACGGCCGCCACGGCTTCCTCCACCTCTACCTCCTCCAGCCCTTCTCGGACCAGCGCCGCCCTCGGGCGAGGACGCCGCAGCACGGGCTCCAGGTACAGCGTTGCCACCGCGCGGATGGGCACCGTTGGTGCCCGCCAGCATGGCTGTACCCCTGGCGCGGCCTCCTCCTGTTGGTCCAGGTCTGCTATTGTGCTCTGTGAAACCCTAGCTTCTTGTTCTTCGCGGGGCGTCCCTCCGTCTCGATCTGACCCTCTTTGCAGCGCGGACTGTGGATTTTGTTGGTTCAATCCAGGTGATGTGTTCCTCATCGGTTGTGATATGATTGTCTCTGCATTTGCTATTTGTGGTTTCTCACCTTTTTTGGCCTGTGATGAAAATTCTATAGCAATTGCTTAACGATATAATCTGATGTTCGTTGGCTCGTGAGGTACTGGGCATGTCCTATTTGTTTATTCAAGACCTTTGCAGGCCAGATGATTCGATCCCAGGGAGGGCATCCACATTGCCCCTATTAGTCTGATTGCCTCCCTGTGAGCTGTGCCGCTATAGCTCCTCCGTGTGGTGACGCTGTGATTGGTCCGGACTTGGTGACGATGTGATTGGTCCGGACATACAATCCTGCTAGGCTTGGCCGATTGTGGGCATTGCCACGTTAGTAAAATTCTTTTTTGGTCATTGCAACATAGCTTGGATGTCCGCATCTGCCAACATGCCTTTAAGCTCCGAGTTGACGAACAAATGACGATTAACAGATTACTGAGGCCCCTAGGAATCATGTCTTCGTTGATTTTTTGTTCCTCATTGCTGCAGCAAGCAATTTAAATGCTTATAAAAACATGTTGTTTCCATACAGGAATTATTCGTCCACTATTGTATGAAATCTGGAGTTCTGGCAGCGAACAGGGGGTTATTTGTAGTTGACCCAGCTGAAAATCATGTCGGTTTCTGTTGCAATGGTTACATGGTTTTTTTAAGCTTCCGTGTCTCAGTTACATGGTTTTTAGGCTCCTTGTCGTTGTTGTACAGAAACAACATGCTATATTTGTTCACATATTTATTGCTTAGTCATACCTTTTATGTTTGTTGCTATATTTAGCATTTGGACAGAAACACTATGTTGTAGTGTTCTCATGATGGTTTCGAGGTTCATTGTGCTACTGACTCTTTTTTGGTGTTGTTTCAAGAAGTACAGCCAGTAGAGGTCACTAATTTTGCAGCTAATGGGTACAGTTTTTTATAATATTAATTAATACCTAATTTTAGAAGATTTTAGAGTATGAGAAATACCTTCTCTGGCTTTTAGAAAATATTTTAGTTAATGCTCATGCTCAGATTAGTCTTTATGGGAGAATCCTACTTCACAATTTGCGCTGTTACACAGGATTTCAAAGAGCTAAAGCAGCTCTGCCATTTTTCATTGTCTTTTTGGTTATTTGGTGTGACATAGAATTTTTCTCCTGGGATGAATGCCGAGTTCATCTGTTCTCAGAATCCTGGGATGAATGTCCTTCCAGGTTCGCCAAATCTGTGTCCGATCTGCGCAGCGATCTCCCTCTGGCCCTTGCGCACCAGATTAGCTTCCTCCTCCGCTTCCTAAGTTCCGGCAGATTCGTTTGTCGATATGTCTGCGCCCAAAATGTGCCGGGAAATGAGATGTGTGCTCCTCCTCCGCTTCCTAAGTTCCGGCAGATTCGTTTGTCGATATGTCTGCGCCCAAAATGTGCCGGAAATGATATGTGTGCTCCTCCTCCGCTTCCTAAGTTCCGCAGATTCGTTTGTCGATATGTCTGCGCCCAAAATGTGCCGGGAAATGAGATGTGTGCGAGGCGGCGAGTTGCTTTATCTGTGCCTGAATTGGGGCGTGGGATTGCTGGAAGAGCTCAGCCTGTTTTTTTTATCTTTCTCTCAGGAAGAGATTGATCTGATTTTTTTTTTCTCATGGGAGATGAATCTGTATGTTAGCGTAGGGTATTTATGTTTAGTATTATAGTGTTGGTCCTTTGGGCTCTGGATTGGAAAGAAGGGTCTTGATCTACAGCTGTAGCTTCAGAGGGGGTTGCACATAACAGTGCTTATGAGTTTTGAGGATCCATGTGTAAGTTGACAAAGTTTGCTAGGGAGATGGACTGCGGGTGATCCGTTCTACATTTTTTAGTGCAGTGTGATTGCAATATGGTGCATTTACATGGAACCTGATCAAGCAATATTATGTGTGTGAGCTTCCTTTTTAGGTGCCTGTGAGGATGTATCTTCTAGGCAACAAAACGGGAAAGAAGAAAGTTTGTGTTGGCTATATGAATGCCCCTCTACTGTATGCCATTGAAGAGAATTGCGGTGGGTGCTTCTTTGATGATGACGACGATCTTGCCCCAAGTTCTTCAAGATCAGATTGATTACTGTTTCCTGTGGTCTTCTTTAATTGGTTGGGAAATGACCATGTGTTCCCCATATGAGTGCTTCTGATACTGTGGGAAGACTACTGAAACGTAGTCAAAATTGTCAATTAATGGTTTTTTTGAGGAATTGATCTAAGCACTGGTTACCATTGGTTAGGTATTGAGTCCTAGATCCATAATGGGCTGGTTGAAAAGTGATATTATTATTACTGTTTTGCTGATAATATTTATTCACACAGGTTTGTCATGTGTAAGATCGACAATTCATAAATTTCTGTTTCACTATGGCGGTATGCTTGGAAATTTGAGTTCTAAGCTCAAAACTAGGATATACAGAATAATATTTTCATGAAATTCTTGGCAGTGTATTCTTACCTTTTGCTGTGTGCTACTTTTGATCATTACTATGCTTTGTACTGCAACCTGTTCAGCATCATTTTGACAAATATGGCCTTAGATTAACTTGCCTGTTCATCCACCCTGTTCAGGAAATATTGTATCAATTAATTCAAGGAAGTGATGGTAGCAGTTCATCTAGAACTCATTCTGACTCTGAGTTGTAGCTATGGCCATGATCGGACATCAAATCGATAAAACCATCCAGAGATGTAAACTATGAGTTCCAACTAGCAGTTGATGAAGTTTTAGCTAGAGAGTTGCAAGAAATGGAGAGCAAACCAGCCAACACTTCACTTAATGACAATAATGGTTAGTTGCATGCTCTATGTTCTTTGGTGTTGGAGTCAATTTGTTTCCCAGATTAAGTGCTAATCTGTCATCTCAAATTACCTGTACAGGTAGAAAGCCAACATCATCTTCAGCGTTTAATAGAGGCAATACTTCTGCAAGTAGACCTCCTCAGTATACATTTCTGGCAAGTATTTTGGACAATCAATACACACTTCTATTTATTGCCAATTACCAATGTACAGGTACTGGAGGAGGATGGAATTGATCCAAATAATATGACTTATGAGGTGTGTTTGTTTTGTCTCCTCCCCTCCCTTTTTTGTTTGTTTCTATGCCTCTATAAGTGGCATCTGCCAGCTAGCTTTTGGTTCTAACAACCAATATGTTTTGCTTGGAGCATATTCTATTTTATTGACGCCTTGTGGCTATTGGTATTATAGAGATATATGTTGCCGAGTATTAAAGAAATGAGATTTTCTTTTCATTTATTTCATTTGATTTCAGGAACTACAACAGTTAGGGGAAGCCATTGATACCGAAAGCAAAGGGCTCCCTGACAGTGTTATATCACTCTTGCCAACTTCAACCTACAAAATTGGGATATTCTCAAGGAAGGAAAAACATGACGAGTATGTGTTTTAGCTGATTAGGATATTGAATTTTCCTTTTCCTTGCTCAACAGTCATGATAAAGGATTAACAGATATAATGTTCTATATTCTATCTTGATATGTTAAAAATACCAAACTCCTATTTTCATATATATTCATTTGGTATGTCATTCCTATCAGATTGTTCTAGCAACTTTGTTCAGCATGGCATCGATTAATTTATGGTTGCTGCAGAGACCCCTACAAGACATTCATTTCTGTTACATAGTTTGCACAGCAATCAGAAGGGAGAAAAACAAGGACCTACTTTTGTTTCAATCACCGCATAAGGTGAACCTCCTTTCTGTCCTATCTTACAAGGACCTCAGAACATCTGTGTCAGATTCCCTTTTTCCCATGTATTCTCAATTTTCTGTTTGTTGTTCTTCATGCATGCCAAGCTAAATAATTATCTTCTAATTACCTACAGTTATTGCCTTTCACTGCATAGTTCGTTTTTAGCAATGAAAAAATGATGGCATGCCATTTCCTCCTTACTATTATTATTCTTCCCTCTTGTGTTTACCATTTTTTTTACTTCATCGACAGATCCATCCCGCTGCAGCGCACAATAGCTTCTGCCACTGCCTTCTACCAGCTATGAGACTCATCAACCAGTGCAAGATTCAGAACCACAATTGGTATAATATATCAACGGACTCCTGACTACCAGGAAGCAAGCGACCGCCATGACTCCTAATACATACCCAATATGCTCAAGTATGTTGTACCTTCGATGGTGTTCTGGCATGTGCACCAAATCTGCTACATTTTGCTTTCACCCTACGTATGTACCACCTTGTGCTTGTGGCATACACTGTCATTGTGATCGTCACATTCACCCTGTTATCATCAGCTACATTGCGCCAAACTGTGTAAATGGTCGCAGTTAATGTGTGTAAACTCGCTATCCTCTTATACTTCCTACTATTTAGTACTTATCAGATACCTGTTTCGAGTTCGCCCTTGTTTATTCCATCGTTATAAACTACACATATGTAACAACTGATGTTCTCAACCTCCGGTCTTCTTCTGTGTTGGCGCGCAAAGGCGCGCCATCCAACTAGTATACCAATATTTGGCCCAACCGACAAGGGCCAGGCCAGATCCGATAAGAGGTTCTTTGGGCCAAGCCTACGGCCATGGCCCTAGGCCCAAATCCGTCCCCTAATTGTAAAGAGAAAGTCGCAAGTCACGGTGTTTTTCGCACAAAAACACGCACTACGTGACTAGACGAATTCAAACCTGTGACGTCCCTCTCGCCCATGTTGGTAGTTTCTCCATCCAAGGTCATTACACAAAATCAAAATTGCAAAATTCATACGTAGTTTTCTATAACAAGATGATTGTAAATAAGAAAGTCACAAGTTACGGCATTTTTCGCACAAACATCATCCGCTACGCTGCCGGCAGATTCGGACCCGTAACCTCCCTAGCGCATGTTGGTAGTTTCTCCATCCGAGACCGTTACAAAAAAATTCAATTCTAAAATTGGAAAATTCATACGTAGTTTTCTATGACAAGATGATTGTAAGTGAGAAAGTCGCAAATCACATCATTTTTTCCGCAAAAACTCATGGTTACATGGTCGGCGGGATTCGAACATGTGACTTTCCCTCGCACATGGCTCCTCTACCACTGCACCAAACTATCACTTGTGTCTAGATTCCCTCTAAGTTCCCCACATATTATAGAAAAAACGAGTGTAAATTGTCTGCTCGAGACCCTAAATTGAGTGTAAATTGTTTGTCCGAGACTCTAAACGAACTCAAATTGAAAAGTTGTTAACTACAAAGGTTCATAACTTTTCGAGATATACAATTCTCAATTAGGGAGTTTATCCATCTGAGATCATTTAGGACATGTCTGCCAATAGGTTTGTTAAATCTCTATTTGCCTGATATGGCCCACAAGATAATTTCAAATGAAAACGTTATCAATTATAAAGTTTCACAACTTTCAAGGTCTACATTTATCATATTGGTAGTTTCTCCATCTGAGGTTGTTACAATAATTTCAATTTCAAAATCAAAATATTCAAACATAGTTTTCTATGACAAGATGATTGTAAATGAAAAATTCACAAGTCGCGACATTTTTCGTGCAAAATTCATAGCTACGACCTGTGGGATTTGAACCCGTGACCCCTCCCCTCGCTTGTACCTCCTCTAACAATGCACCACACTGTCTCACTTGTGTCCGGATTCCCACTCGGTCCCCAAAGTATTAATAAGATACTTCTAAATGAAAAAGACACAAGTTGTGGCATTTTTTGCGCAAAAAATCGTGCGCTACACAGTCGGACGAATTCGAACCTGCGACGTCCCCCTCAGCCATGTTGGTAGTTTCTCCATCCTAGGTCATTACAAAAACTTTAATTTCAAAATCGAAAAATTCATACGTAGTTTTCTTTGACAGGATGATTGTAAATGAGAAAGTCACAGGTCACAACATTTTTCACGCAAAAATTGTGCGCTACGAGGACGGACGTGTTCGGACTCCTGACCTCCCCTCGCACATGTTGGTAGTTTCTCCACCCGAGGTCGTTACAAAAATTCCAGTTTCAAAATTGGAAAAATTCATTTGTAGTTTTCTATGACAGGATGATTGTAAATGAGAAAGTCGCGAGTCACGACATTTTTCATGCAAAATTCATCGTTACGCTGCTGGCGGGATTCGAACCCGCGACCTCTCCCTCAAGCGTGCCTCCTCTACTACGACACCACACTATCACTTTTGTCTAGATTCCCTCTAAGTTCCCCACATATTATAGAATACCGAGTGTAAATTGGTTGTTTGAGACACTAAACAGTGTAAATTGCTTTGCTCAAATATTCTCCTGAACCTCTTTTTTTTTTGTTGCCTTAAACTCTATTGAAAAGGCTTGGTTAGTTAAACAGAAATTAAAATGTTGGTTTCTAGAATTTCATAGAACAGATCGGCTTTTTGTAGAAACCAAATTTGTTTAAGAACCGAAGCGAAGAACAGCCATCCGGTCCTAGATTTTTTTGAGAGTTACACAACACAAATCATATATAATCTCTACATGGTAATTCTGGCCAATTCAGAGGGCTGAGATCCGGCCATGTCATCAAAAAATCCTCCGCCGTCGGATCGAGCATAGAGAACGGTCGCAAGGCCCCGGCTCACGCCGCGATGTGCGGGCGGCGACATGCCATCCCGTCATGGGTGCTCTAGCGGCCCCCGCGACCCGCCGCCGCCCGGGCGGTGTGCACTCGAGCACAGGCGCTGCACGCGCCCATCCGCCATGCTCGTCGGTCCCTACCCTGCGCCACACTTGCTCCTCGCTCGCCCTCGTGCACTCTCTACCTATCTCCCCTACCTTCTCATCCCGGGGTTTTTTTACCGGCCCGGTTGAACCAAACCGCCGGGTCGGTTTCAGATTTCCGGACGGTTACCCGATAAACCGGCCGGTTACGGGTCGGTTTGGTTTTTGAATTCAAATTTTCGGTTCATCGGTAAAAATCCGGTTTACCGAGCGGTATTTAATTTATACCGCCGGTTTGAGCGAAAACCGCTCCTCCCCGCGGGAGAAATGTCGGTCGCTTTTTTTTTTTTCAAACTTCAATTCAAATTTTTTTATACCAAACGAACTCAAATTTGAAAAAATGTTGCACCGTTGGCTTCTATAAATCGCAAACTATTTTACAGTATTTTTTCCACGATTTTTTTCAATTTTTAGATTTTTGAATTTCAAATCTTTTTACCGCCGGTCCGGATACGGGCGGACGGTAAGACCGGAACCGCGGTTTCCCGCGGAAACCGACCGGTATAAAAACCCTGCTCATCCCTCGATCCCTCTTCCCGCTCCTTCCCTCCCGAGCTAGCACTCGCCAGGGCCGCAACCACCTCTTGCTCCGCCGCCACTATGGCCCCAGCCCGCCAGCGCGCATGGCCAGGGCACCATTGGTCGTCACGCGTCGGGCTGCGTAAGCCCACGGCCGCGCCGTGCTTCTGCACCGCTCCTGCATCCCTCCATCGACCACCAACCGCCCAAAATCGAAGCTCCAGGGCACGACCTGCGCCTCCTCTACTTTGAACGAAGCTTCAAGAAGTAAGGCTAAAAAAGGATGATAGGTTTTTCCAGGATTCCAGATGCGAAGTTCAAGACTCGTATAAATAGTATTGCATAGTGTCTATTGTCATGTGAGATAATTAGATAATTCTAGAAAAACTCACGGGCCTTAGCGTAAAACGTCTGTCTTATATGTTTTTTTTCTTTTTTCTTTTATCTATAATGTGGCTCAAGCTTTGGAAATACATAGTAAATCATAAAAATCAAAATAAAGATGTTCTAGAATCCTTATGGCTAGACTATGCAGTGGATGTATAATTTTGTATGCGTCAGTAGAAAAATCTTGCTCTAGATTTTTGCCCATGCTTTTTGGGGAGAAATTCATATATGTAGTTTTTGTGCTCCAAATGTTGCGAAATTTTTATGGTAGGCTATTAATTTGATAGTTGATTAGTGGTTAAAATTTTAGCCTCGTTGGGGCATGTATGACTCAGTTCTTGATTTACCTAGATTAACACTTGTTTTATGTGTAGTTTCTATCGAGGAACTATTTTCATAGTAAAAATTATCTCTTTTATGTTTGTGATCTAAACAAAAGTTGAGAGTAACTTGCTAATCTTTCTTTTCCTAAAATGTTATGATTTTAGGCCATAGACTTAGGAGTTTTGAATTTTACAAATTCCCTATCGATTTTTGTTCATGTTTGTATAAAATGCTTCCTTGTGTTGCTTGACCTTTATAAATGTTGAATCATCTAAATGTGATATTGATAAAGTTGTAAACAATTTCATAGGTTTTCCAAAAAGCCTATATTCCAAATATATATGTACAAATATTGCGAAGGAGCTATCGACGTTATTTGAAAACCTCATCACTAGTAAAATAAAAAAACTCGGGTTGCGGGGGGTTCTTTGTAAGGTCCTAAATGGCTAGAGGGGGGGTGAATAGCCTAATAAAATTTCTACAAAACACTAGAGCAACTTGTTAGATAATAACAAAGCGGTAATAGCGGTTGCACTAGCTCTACTTGTCGGCAAGCCACCTATTGACAATTCTAAACAATTATGTCTCTAGATCACTCAAATGGCTATGTCTCTACTTCACTAACTAAGTGATCAAGCTAGATTGCTCTAAACAAGTCTAAGCAACTAAACAAACTAGTCAAGTTTACACAAGCACAATATATATATCAAAGTAAATGCAAGGTAGAGAGAGGTGGTTATACCAAACCGTCGAGGCTATGAACCAATCACCGGAAACAATTAATCACACAAGATGGAGACAATTGATTTGTTCACCCGGAGTTCACTTGAGCACCCTCAAGCTAGTCTCCTGGTTGTGTCGACCGTCTCAACGAGTGGATCAAGGTAGCGCGCATGCCTTGCCTCACTAGGCCCTCTTGACACCACTCGATTGAAGGGTAACTCAACGACACGAGCAATCCACTAGAGTATCAATTCGGCACTCCACCGGAGAAGATCAAGAACCCCTCACAAGTTACCGGAGGTGGGCAAGAACAATCACCTTCTCTTCCCAACGCCTCCACAATCACCGAGCCGGTCTAGGAGTGGTGCTCTCCAAGAGCAACAAGAAATCCACTGGCAACGATGTCGCCCCCCACTTTAATGGGTCCTTAATCACACGTGTTTGCGCCGGGATCACGCCACAAACACGTCTATTAGTTTCGGATAATGGTAAACGTAAAATAATAGTAATCCGAGCTGTATGAATATAGGATAGAAAGGGGCTTACAAAGGCGACGAAAGGTCACGATGCGGGTTACCATATCGGGAGTTAGCCAACCGAGAAGCGCGTGGATTAACTATGACACCGCCCGTACTCACGGGCAAACTTGAGCATGGATGAACTGCGGGCTTCAACATCCTTCTCCTAAGCGAACACCTTGCGAACTCCCTACGAAATCTTTGGATCTCTCCTTAACGACGAACTTACCTCCCGATGTGCCGATGTCTGTAAAAAATAGGGAGGGGTGAGTACAAACGTACTCAGCAAGTCCAAACCAGGGGTGGATGTATTATTAAGGGTTTAGGCCCTAGCAGAGTCTCAAAAACTGCTCTTGCTAGTTCTCGGGGTGGATCTTGTTCTCATCTTCACATGTCACAAACAGGTTAGTAAACATTAAGGTGAATTCTAATCATAGCTGGTCCGGTCCTAGCATCTGCCCATTCCAAGGACGTGGCTATTCGAATAGATTTGGTTAACTCTGCAGAGGTTGTACACTTTCCCCACACGAAAGGCACTGTCCTCACCATGCGCTCTTGGCTTAGACAGGCCTAACGAGATTCCGTACCCACTTGGGCCGTCACCCTAGATGTCCATATAATCTCTGCCACGGCTTTCTCAGGGGTTGGATTCTGTTACGAAGGATACAACGCTGTGCGTACTCTCTCTACGGAGGTTGTCATCCCTCGTACGTACGCCTGCCTGCGAACACGACCATCTACTCGGGCCAAGATGTCGCACCTATACGCAGAGGAATCCCACTACGGAGGCCGCCATCCCCATGCGTAGCGAACGGTGCTACGAAGGATGCGTCCCCTCGTGCGTAGTCATCATCTTTCTATATATATCTTTTGTGCACAACATGGCCATTCACATAACCCCAAAACTTACGTGGAAGATCACATAGCAACCACGCCAACCAGACCACGAGCCGTTCCTCTCGTGTCGTCTCCTGATAGACCGCTTGCCTACTCCGGCCTCCTAAGTTAGAGATTATACTTCAATCTAACGGGGTGTGGAATCAAGCCGTCCCATACCGACGTGTGGCTGTACGAAATATCTCACTAGGTAGACGGTCTATGAACCGATCCTTAGGGGAGGCGAGTATCTCTCCGCAGGAACCCCTCACGGCGATTCCCGATGTGGTATTTAGGCTCTACCGGACTACCACCACTCACCTATTTTGTTGATTAGATTCGATTTTAACATTAAACCATATTAATTAACATCATGGCTATTATCGTATGTCCATAACATCTCATCAATAATCGGGCACCTAGCCCCTCAATAATCTCGGCGCTAAGCTCATCATTATATCTCAAGCACTCGACTTTACAACATCTTATACATACACCTAGTATGTATTATTTCATAATCTCATACGATAATAGGTCATGATCTCGAGATCCATTATATTAACATCATCATTAACATCATTAATTAATTAAGGTCGGGTTAAGGGGGGGGGTAAGGACTTGCACAGGGAGGTTCTTACGAATCGGCACGGCGTCGAACGTCTTCAAGCGTGCCGGACGGATACTCCTAATCGGGTCATCGGAAACTATCTCGGGTACATCGATAGACCTAGCTCGAACTATGGCATACAAAGCAAGCATAGAACATTATGGTGACAATGGGTTAGATGCATAGAGCTAGATTTTAGATGAATTATGGAAGTCGTTTCACGCGAAACGGAGTTAATATGCATGGGATATGAATTTTTATAATATTAATCCCTAATTAAACCATTAGGGTAATATTATAATATAATTTTATCATGTAACAAAATTGGAACTAATTACATGATAAAATTCTATAATTCAATTAATGAATTTACAAATTTTTTAAAGGAATTTTTTACGATAAAGGAAATAGGGTTTATAATACCCGTGTACATTATTCGGGTATGTCTAGCATTTAGCCTTGTGTACACGAAATGCCTCCTTGCACGTGGGGGCCACGTGGGTCCAGGTGGACGCCACGGTGACGGCCCGCGTGGGGCGCCCACGTGGGTGACGGGCTGTCCCGGTGGCGGTCGGCGGGGTGAGGAGGCGATGTGGCGTCCTCGGTTGGGCGCCTCCTTGACGCCGTGGATGTGGGGAACAGCGCCACCCACGAGCGAGTCTCGGCCCCGAGCTCCGCCCGGCACGTGGTTCTTCGCGAAGTCGGTCGAAAAATCTGGGCTCCACTCCATGCTCGCCGCGGAAGGTCCCTCGGCATCCCTTGCCCTCCGAATCCCGATGGTGGATTCTAGGGTGACCGAGGAGCCCTTTATTCCATGTTGGCGGCGCCGACGCGATGGTTCCCGGCGGCGGCGGCACTCGGACGAGGGGCCACCGGGCACGATAAGGCGAAATCGCGTGAAACAAACGAAAGAGGAGGGATTGTATGGGGCGTACCCGCTTGCGAATTTCGGTGGCGGCGATCACGGCGGCGACGAGCTCAAACCCTAATTGGCGCGATGGCGGGCACCGAATGGGGCTACTTGAATGGCGGCGGAGGAGGGGAGAGGGGAGGAGGAAGCCACGAGCACCGCATGTTCTCGAGTCGGCGGGCTCGTAGTGGAGACGGTGCGATCGATTGAGCTCTCGGTGGGGCTATTTATAGCCTCGCCGCGAGGCTCGTCGCCGGGGATATTTTCTTCCGAGCACCGATCTTTTCCCCGGCATCTCCCCGCGCACGCGTGGACCTCGGCCTGGTGTTTGATGGCGTCCCGCTCTCGCCCATGTCTTGTTCTAGCGCCGGTGAGGCTCGGTTTCGTCGATGGGTCATGTCGTCAGCGATCCGCAGTGCCGCCGCCATGGCGGCAAAGTCGGCTTTCGGTCCGCGGCGCTGTGGGTCGTGAGAGCCTTTTTTTTGTGCACGTGGGCCTGCGCGGTGGGTGGACGGCATTGAGTTATGCAGCGTGGCCGTCCGGCGAGCGGGCTCGTCGTGGTGTCTTGTCAAGGCCGCCGGTGGAACTCCGGCGAGGTCGTCCCCCGCTCTGTGGCGTTGAAGCTTGCCGCTGTTCGCGTTCAACTCTTCCCTGTTCGTGTGGACCTCGCAGGCGGTCGGGCGGCGTGGTGTTCACGCCCACGCGCTTCCGCGCTGGTGAGTTGGCGTGCCGTTTAGCCTCGTCGGCGGCCGGGGCGATCTTGTTGGCAAGGTCATCGCGGGCGCCAGGCGGCGTTACTCGCCCCCGTGCGGCGGGCGGCTGCGCGACGGCTCCGCGACAAAGTCACCGCTGCCCCATGCGGAGGTCGCCCCATCCCCGACATGATGGGACGGGAGCGTAGCGGGACCGTCTTGTCGTGCGTTGCGGTCTTGCGGGCGTCGCGACGCGGTAGAGATAGGAAAGGAGCCGACCATTGGGCCCCGCATGTCGGTGAGAGGGAGAGAAGGAAGTGGGCTTCATGTTGTTGGGCTCGTTCTTTGAGCCGCCCATCCTGGCCGTGAGAAAAGAAACAAGGAGGGAAGGGTTCTTTGTTGGGCCGGGGTTTAGGAATTGAGCCCACTAGCTATGTCCTCTTACCTCTCTTTTCCTATTTCTTATTTCTCTTTTTCTTTTCTCCTCTCTATTATTCCATGTATGCTTATATGCATATTATGTAAAACATGTTCGTGCAAGCATATACGTCCCCATGGTCACTTATGAAGGTAAGCATATGTTTGCACTCATTCATGTATGTTAGCATACATGTCCTAGTCTTATTATTTACCTCCTCCTTTCCTTTTACTTCATGTGTACCCTTACACATATATATATATATATTTATATATTTATTCAAGCACATGGGTTCACCTTCCTCAAATTTATATTTTAGGAGTATTTACCCACTTGTGTTAAATAAATATATAGAGGTTTGATGTGATGAAGGTACACGTGTCCCGATAGTTAATTCCCGGAGAAATTCGTAATTTACTTCTCATGCAATATCTTCCATAAATAAAATCTAGAACTTACCTTGCATCCTTGGCCACCATAAAGCTCACAAGCAACAAACAAGGGTTCCTATTTTCTAGATGGTGAGAGTTTCAATGCAAGGTTTTTAAAAAGGGGTTTCGGTTTAGCGGGAAATAAATCAAGTTTTAGTTGTAATTCAAAAGTTCAAATTTTTAGTGATTTTTAAAATGATGTAAAAATACGGGTGTTACAAACGATGACCCTCAAGTGCCTCTAAATGCAACTCACAAAGCAATGCACTTGATTCTCACCCAATCTCGCAAGAATGTGCTCACAAGCAAGAGAGGAGAGTGGGGAGATGTTTTCGCTTAGCTCAAAGTGTATGGAGTGAATGAAAATGTCCAAGAGAGGGAGAGCAATGGCCGGCCACACAAGTATTTATAGAGGTGGGGAAACCCCACTTCAAACCGACCAACTTCGCGGCGCGCACGCCGAGGTCGGGGGCGCCCGGACGCTAAGCCCCGGCGTCCGCGCGCCGCGACAATACGACCCACGTGTCCCGACCGTTACATTTGAAATCACCGAATAACACACGCCGACGCTGAGGCTCTAGCGTCCGTCGCGATATCGCCGTGACGCCGCCATCGTCCGTCGAGTCAATTTTGCATACCTTAATTACTGGACTACGTCCGGCGCGCGCCAGACGCACCACGATTCTAGCTGTAACACCCAGTGTTAATTACCCGCCTAAGCAATGGATTTAGACAAAGACAAGTGTATCAATTCGTGGTTACGAGATCGAAGTATCAATTTTCGAGCAAAAATTAGTTTTTGTGTTTATATCCGAGCCCGAACAAGGACATAATTGATTAGTGGAAACCATGACTTTTCATGCTCCGCATCCCAACTCATATATGCCCTAGCTAGTGGTCAAGTTTCGGAAGATCGAAATCCAAAAAGGCACATGAAATGATAAGTCATGTCATTACTAATATATAGTGCTTACAATGGCTCTATAAGGTAATCGGAATAGGTGAAGCCAACCAACCCTTGCAACAGCACTCAAATGACTCTAAATGAACTTCATAACAAAAGTCATTAAGGGTTCATGTTGAGCAATGGCCTCGAAAATGCTCCGATTGGCTCAAAACCTTAGTTCGGGAGTTATCAAGTTGATGCTTTGACCGAACTGGAATTTTATTTTCTCGAGCAAGATATGAAGTTTGACCTTTAAGCAAAATTGGAGATTTTGAGGAGTACCACAACTGTTATTTTTTTGGGTCAAGTCATTATTCGGCTCCTAAGTGCCTCAAATATAGCGCTCAAGTTGGAAAGAAAAGTTAAATTCGGGACTTAGCAAAATTCTAAGTCCGGGATTAGCATCCATCAAGGTCGACGCCTCGCGTTCCCGAGATTTTGTTAAGCAACTCGAGTTGGACCAAAAATAGTAATTGGAGCTAATCAAGGGAGGAAGAACATATCAAAAATTGGAATCATTTAGACTCAAGTTGACAAGGTTTTGACAGGTGGTTTTCGATCGTTTTCAATTCATTGACAAGGCTGTTTTGGGGATCCTTTATCTCTTAATCCGAGCAGCTTATAACCATGGGCCTTTAATAAAAATTGAAGATTGATCGGTGAGCATTTTTGCTTATTGGCCCATGTCCGGTCGGTCCGAAATGGCCCAAAATCGAGCTTGAATTGGCCTACTTTTTCACCCGCCCCGTTCGACGTATTGCCTCAAAGGGGCGTAGCGTGTCCAAATGCGTGGCGGCGCCCTAGAGCGCCCACACCATTGCCGCCACGCGTCTCCTTCTTCGCGTGTCCGCGCCTCCACTGACCTCTTTGTCCGGGTTGAAGAGGCCAAGGTTGGGTTCCCCACCTTCTCCACTCGCTCTCCAACCCCTTCCGTTCCCTCCTCACCCTCGCTCTCGGCTCCTTGGGCGTGAGCATGCCCCATGGTCTGCCATGGCCATGGCGGTTTGGAGCCGGCTTTTCCTTGCGCCGTTCTCCTCCTTCCTCGGCGCATTCCGGTTGCCACCAGCCGCTCCCGCGCCCTCCCGCTCCCTCCTCCCGGCCGCCTCCTCGCCGTGCTCGCTCGGGCCGCCGGTGTCGCGTGTTCTTGGGGCGAAGCTTCTTTTCACGCAGCCCGGCCCAGTCGGGCGGAGCCCGAGCGTGGCAGCCAAGGAGTCTGCTCCCCGCGCTGCGGTGCCCTCCATCGCCCAGGTCAAGCCGACCCGGCCCGGTCGAACGCCGCCGTCGAGCTGGGGACCGGCGTCTGTTCCCCTTCCCCTTCCGTGGCCAGAAGAAAGGAGAAGGAGGACCCGATTTAAATAGAAGCTTTTGAGGATTCACGATGTAAATTTCTTAACTCATATAAATAGTGTTTCATATTTATTGCGGTTTCATAGAAGTGCGAGGTCTTTTCTAAAAAATGCCAAGGCAGGCCTAGACAGGCCGCACCGTTGGGCCTTAGTGGGCTACTTTCAGCCCAAGTGCTGTTTTTCTTTTATTATATGTTTTATCAATTTCCTTTATGATGAATAGTGCTGATTTTGTGAATTTCATATAAATTCATGTAGTACTTCAAAAATTCTAAAAATTTTTGTGTAGCCTTCCTGTGATATTGTGTATCCATGAAAAATTGGAAAATTTGATTTTGAGTAGTTCTTGCATGATTTAAAAATACAATTTTTAATTGAAAAATGCATTTTCCATGATTTTTAGAAAATAAAATATTTATTCAAAAATCATGAAAATTTATTTAGTGATGTTTTATGATGTGACCTACTTGTATAAAAAGTTTGGGGCTAGTTTGAGAAAGTTAAATTATTTTCTATTTTATGCTTTATTTGTTTAATTAGAAAATGTAAGTAATTAGTTTATAGTGACTTAGGTTTTGTGTGATCTTGGGATTGTTTTGTGAATCTTGGATCATACCACAAGCAAATGGTCCTTGAGAACTCCTTAGGCAATGGTGATGATATCTTGTAGAGTAGTTCAACAAGTTGGTTTTGTCGGGTTGCAACTTTATCGTGAAGGAAAGTTGTACTCAAGTTGTTTATCATTTCATGCATCATCAAGCATCATGTTTACCATTCCATCATGTTAAGCAATGCATCATTATTACGTGTAGTGAACGAGAGTGATGTGGTTTACGATGACCAAGCTTTGGAGAAGGTGCATCCACCCGGGTGTGGTGTCAAGTGTGACTCGGGTGATCCGGTTTTGGATTCGACTTTCCTCAAAACAGGCAAGCCTCGGCATTAGTACAAATTAGAATGATCTAGAAGACACCAAAAGACGCCAAAACAAGGTGGGCCCACCTGGCATTGAGCTAGGGCGGTCGCCCCTCTCTCGGTGTCACCATGTGTCCCGCTTCTAAAATCTTCTTCCCAACCGACCTTGAGATCCAATCTAAGTCGTCCCAATAAAGTTGGTTTGATCCAATGGTCACGATTCATCCTATGTGGCTATATAAGCAAGGGCAACCCCTCCAAACCCTAATTCATTCATTCGAGTCATTAGAGATCAAGCCATCCAGAGCTACAAAGTCCATAAATTGAGAGGCAATCAAGTGTGAGTATCTTACATAGTGTCATGCATGCGGAGTTCATATGAAAAAAAAAAAAATCTGAAATGCTTCCCCGACACTATTTTTTTAATAGAAGCCACATACTCCTAGAGAATTTTAGGAAAATAAATGGAGTGAGCAAGAAGTACATCTGTCAACATTAGATAATATGAGAGATTTCAATGATTCTAGGAAAGTGGTTAAGTTTTTACGAATAGGGTGGATACATTGAAATCAAATATGACTCATTTCTATAGATTATATCTACAAAAAGGCCAAACTGACTTATGATTTGGAATTAAGGGAGTTGTTGTCATCGATGCAATGTGCTGAAATGTGTACAAAGATGGAATCTCTGCATAACCTGATTCAAGATCTTGCTAGTAACCACTCTAGTACCGGTAGCGCATAAAAAGACATGAGTAGCGCTGAGTACAACAACAAATCTTGGTGGAGTTGTTGCTTTCGGCATCCACCAACCACAAAAATTGAACTTCATTAGGTTGCAGTAGCTAGCCGCACGAAATCACCACATCAACTTCCAAGGAACTACAAGAAAAGAAGCTAGACACAAGATCCAAACCTTTCGTTTCCTCTTTTCCTTTGCTTCACTTTGTCGCGATTCCTGAATTGCAAAGAAGAAGGGGCGAGATCCCGACCACCATGGATGACCTCGCCGGGCTGAGATGGAGGCGGCGCCGTGGGCGATGGAGGCGGTTCTCGTGGAGGCGGCGCCCGGCGCCGCTGGAGGCGGTGCGGTGGAGGTGGCGGCGGCGGCGACGGCACCGGGGAGCCAGGCGGTGCCCGCACTTGCGGTCGTCATGCGGCGGCGCAATGCGATGTCGTCGCGGCGGTGCGGCGGGATGTGGGAAGTGGGTTGCCGCTAGGAATTTGTGGGCTGCGGGTTTCACCCACTCTAGCTAAGTGGGTTAGGTTTCGATCATTTGTGGGTTGGCGACGCATGTAGCCCATGAGTATTGTTCCTTCGCCCCCATTCATTTTTTTTTTAAAACAATCCACAGAAAATATGTTGATTCTTTTCCATTATTGCTCGATTCTTTTCAAGTAAGCCCCTAGAGACAAAATATATTTTTTTTCAAAAACATCTTTTTTCTACATACAAAATCAAATTTTCATTCATGGAAATGAACTATTTCTTTCATTAGATTAGTTCTAGTTCTAGAGCAATTAGCTAATTAGTAGTAGTTTAGAAGGAGATCAAGTCTAGAAAGGCTTGAACTTTAGATCTGTCGGGAGCATACTCAAGGTATAAACTCTCTTGGTTCTTATTATTGTTTTATATTGTATTCTAATTACGTTTTGTTATCTTATACCCAACATTGGTCATGGCATTGTGTTTTATCTTTATTATGTTATTGATTGCAATGTTCATTGTTTACTTTAATATGTCTAGTAGAGTTAGTTATTTATTATAGATGTCATACTTATGTTTGTATAGCACTTATCTTAAGTCGTGAGGGATAAGTGATATAACTCATGTAAGCATGGCGCTTAGATGTGTTACATCTGCAAATGTTAGCTATATGTCGACAGTGTGGTAGATTGTAGGGGTGACAACCTTACTCGAGTCCTTTCTAGCCCTCCCTCTGCATATAGAAAATGATAGAACGTGGTCCCGAAGGAGGGAATCTTTAATATTGAAACCTCCCTAGTTGATGTTCCCTAAGTATGATATGAAGTAATGATGCTAATAATGATAACTACATGTTTGCACAATTAGAGTAAGCTATGGCTTGTAATTATGATTACACATTAAGTTTTCCTTAAACTACCCATGCTTTTTCTTAGACTCAAATATTCTAAGTGAATTACTTATTTATCATTATGATGATTGATCCTATGTTTATCATATATATGTATCTATGTTTTATCTTATGGCTTGTTCTTGCTATGAGTAGAGTAAAGTTATGGTTTACTTTTATTAATAGTATAAGTTTGCAATATATGTCCTACCTAACCTTCTTAGTCGTAAAAATATAAAAATAAATCAACAACTTGATAATACTCTAGGTAAAACACTACAATGGTATGATTATCAATGCGCTTGCAAATCTTTGAGTTTATCTTTATAACTACTAAAACAAGTGATGAGTTAATTTATACCAACAGTGAGCATTCACCGTTAGTTGGCCAAGTGAGACAATGGAAAAAGACCAAAATAACCTTGAGACAAACTAAGGAGCTCGGTCATAGAAAGAGTCACGGTGGCTCGTTCTCGACTCGTCCTCATACCCGCAGCGCTCCCCTAACCCTAGATCGAGTTGCGCCATGGATGTTGGTGGAGAGGTCTCGGAGGAGTGCGGTGCGGACTCGGTGGTGGGTGGAGGAGCAGCCACGCGGGTTGGAGCCGGCGGGCACTGGCGGCTAGGAGGTGACCGACACCTCGGCCGGGGGGCCCGACACCGCCACCACCGCCGCGGCCGGCGGCGGGGCCAAGCCCATGCCCCGCACGCTTACGTCGGTGCCCGACGGCGTGGCCTCGATAGCGCCGCGCCATGTAATGTCGGGTTTTGGCAAAAAAAAAAAAAAACATTCATAAAAGATGACAATATCAATAACCATGGAATGCCAGGTTTGGTGAAAAACTCTAGGGTAAAACGGACTTTTCACATAGTACTTAACACTGTTAGCAACCCAAACTGATAGAAGTGTCAAATTGGAAAAGAAAACTCGAGTTGAGTACATATAAGAAAGATTTTCAATTTCAGTGCCAAATAAGAAACGAGCATTATTTTCAGGGCCAGATAGTTTTCTCCTAAAAGAATACAATGCATCCATCAAAGCCTAGCGCGTCAACGCCACGTCTCTTTTCTAGTATGTACACAATGAGCAATGCTTATTTGCTATCATACTTGGCCCACACAATCCATTTATACATGAGCATTCCTAGTATGTACCACGCATTGCAGTTGCTCTTGGGCTTCTCATGGCCAAAAGCGAACCAAAGGGGTGAAAAACAACAGCGGGTTTAGGCCAAAAGTTGATTTTGCTCTATATTAAAACTCAAAGCAACTCCCCTGCTTTCATTTGCTTTCGAAGATATCGGTTCGTTCATTTCCCCTTGTTTCCCGTCTGTGGCATCTTCTCCTCCGTAACGTCGCAACTTCCTCCCATCCGCGCCGCTCCACCGACGCAAGCACTACCTGTTGTACCCACGCCTCAGCTCTAGCTCCGCGGCTCCTAGTAGCCCTTGGCCAACTTATCCAGTGGGCATGGCAAGCCCTGGTGGGTGAGCAGTGAGCACGGCCATCCCCCTAGTGGCGGGAGTAAGAAGAAAATGCAGGCTTGCTGTCAATGACGTGTGGGGTCTGCTTGTAAGTGAGAGAAGCTTTATAAGAAGCCACCGTTGTTCGCCTAAGCGGCCTTCAACTTATCCAAGGCAGCACAACCAAACACACCTTTGCCCGCGCTTTGTTCCTCGGTCCTGCGTGTCGCTATCTCTTGGATGGGGACATGTTGCAACTGCCAACTTACTCGATGGAGAAGTATATATGAGACGAGATACATGCATGCATGCAGATTTTATGGTGCGCACTGCACTAATCGATAGTCATCCGATCCATTGGCTGGGCCACTACAGAGCGGAGACGACGATCAAGGATGTTCAATTCTAAGACGTCACGAAGTTACTAACTCAGAAGAGGCACAGCCAAGCACTTAACAGCACGCAGGCCTCACATTCACAACTGGTTCACGCATGGGACTGAACCTTCAAAATGGGCAAAGGCCCAGAATTTAAAACCAAATGCTGTAATGGGCTATGGCCTAACACTGTAAAAGATGCGCAGAGCATGCACGGCTACTACTGCAGAGTGCAGAGTGCAGAGTGCAGACTTGACTGGATTGGATTGGTTCGCAGCCGCCGTCACCACTCACTAGGTCCATGCGAAACGTGCATTAGCAATTTACATTACTGTACGGGCACTTGCACTCGATCGGTTGAAGCTCCACTACCACTTGTAGCCTTGTAGGCTGTAGCGCCCAGTCGGCCGCTCGCTCCACTACGCACGGGATTCACAGTGCTCGTGCTTGCGGCATGCAGCAAAACTCGATGGAGCTGAGGCGATCGATCAGTGCGTCCGGCTGCCATCCATTCAGGAAGAAAAACGCACGCACGCGCGCAGACACATCACTCAGCCAGCCGCCGCCCCGCTTACCCGTCATGCATCGAGTTAGTCGCGCCGTCTACCGCTTGTCAAACAGCACTAAGTTAACTGACTGCATTGTCACTGGCACTGACTCACTCTCAGCACACTCTAAAACGTCTCTATATAAGCCTTGCGGCAAGAATCAGATAGAGGAGGCAGCACACACAGCACTTATCGACAGTACGTAGTTTGTGTGTAGATTGCAGAGAGGTACACGATGAGCTGCCTCACCGCCCTGCTCGCCGCCGCGCTGTGCCTCGTCGGCGCCGCCGCATCGGTGGCGCGTGGCCAGCTGACGAACAACTTCTACGACTACTGCTGCCCCCAGGCGGAGAACATCGTGAAGGCGCGCGTGTCCTCCGCGATGCAGACGGAGCCCCGCATGGGCGCCTCCCTGCTCAGGCTCCACTTCCACGACTGCTTCGTCAACGTACGTACGACACACCACATGTGATCGACACATACACGCACGCTAGCTCCCAATGCAACTTTCATATGTGTACCTACCGATCGATCGCTGAAAAAGACGCCATTGCTGCACGTACGTACGTACACACGCAGGGGTGCGACGGGTCGATCCTGCTGGACGGGAACAACACCGAGAAGCTGGCGGCGCCGAACCTCAACTCGGCGCGTGGGTTCGAGGTCGTGGACGCCATCAAGGCCGACCTCGAGAAGGCCTGCCCCGGGGTCGTCTCCTGCGCCGACATCCTCGCCATCGCGGCTAAATACGGAGTGCTGCTGGTGCGTCGTCTTTCCATCCATCCCCTTCCCTTCTCACATGATTTCGATTCATCATCACGCTGAAAAATGCTCGCAACAACCTGCTGGTTGGGTTCAATTCAGAGTGGCGGGCCGGACTACGACGTCCTGCTGGGAAGGAGGGATGGCCTGGTGGCAAATCAGTCCGGTGCCAACAGTAACCTGCCTAGCCCGTTCGATTCCATCAGCATCATCACAAAGAAGTTCAGTGATGTGGGTCTCAACACAACCGACGTGGTCGTTTTATCAGGTAGTATATATAACTGCTAGTCCATCCTACACATCTTTCACTGCACAATACTTTGATGTGACCCGGCGACGGACACGTACGTACGTACGCACGCAGGAGGCCACACGATCGGGCGAGCGCGGTGCGCGCTGTTCAGCAACCGGCTGTCCAACTTCACGGCGACGAGCTCCGTGGACCCGACGCTCAACTCGTCGCTGGCGTCGAGCCTGCAGACGCTGTGCCAGGGCGGGGACGGCAACCAGACGGCGGCGCTGGACGCCGGCTCCGCCGACACGTTCGACAATCACTACTACCAGAACCTGCTGAGCCAGAGGGGCCTCCTGTCCTCGGACCAGGGCCTCTTCTCCAGCACCGACGGCGCGGCCGCCACCAAGGCGCTCGTGCAGGCCTACAGCGCCAGCAGCGAGAAATTCTTCTGCGACTTCCCCAGGTCCATGGTCAAGATGGGAAACATCCACCCGCTCACCGGCTCCGCCGGCCAGATCCGAAACAACTGCCGTGCCGTCAACTGAGAACTGTGTTGTGGAGCGTGTTTTGTTTGGCTTAAGCCAGGGTTCATTCATGGCCAATAATATACTTGTAGTATGGGCCAGCTAGTGTATCAATTGGGACGGATGAGTGGTAACTGCTCGCCTATCGGCCAATCTGCAAACGAAGGAGACTGCATCTGTAACGGCCGCTACAGTGCCTGATGAATTATCAGTAGGTGCATCCATGCGTTCGCCGATGGATGTTGTTGTCGTGAACAAGCAAGAAAACAAAACAAGAATAAATAAAAGGCGATCCCAGTCCTCTGCGTGCTGTGTGTGTGAGGAACTTGAGATCGATCTTGGCACGCATTTCGCTGTCACCTAATCGCATCGTGCTCCCCCTTGGCTTTCTGTTCTGTTATGAGAATGATGTCTCGCCTTCTCTCCATAATTGGCAGCCTGCTAGCACATCATTGCTTGCTTGCACCTATCCTTTTGGCGTATAAAGTGGCCAACATCAGCAGTTTTCGTGTGCTGTATTACGGTACTGTGGTGCAGGAGACCGGATCGCGACTGGGAAACAAGAACTCGATCACTCATCGTACGTTATCCCAGCTGGCTCCTCTCCCTCGGTCAGACGAGCGACATTCAGACCGATCCGATCGAGTGCCAGCTTTCAGTGTTGCAGATACAGTATAGTAGTTGCAACATCGATAGCTTGCTCTGAGTGGTTTTATGAGCACGTGACGCCGGGATTTTCGACTTTAACGAAAGAAGTGGACGAGATCACGAGACCCGATTAGCTGTTGGCCATCGGTGCGCATGCTCGTACGTTCTTGGAATCATTGCCCGCTTCCAGAGTCGATATATCCAGACTACCTGCTGCTACCTTTTCTTTTTTTTTTTTTTTTCCGGAAATACCTGCTGCTACCTGCTGTGACCTGTCTGATGAGAGAAGCTATGCAACTGCAAAACATGATAACCTGTAAGATTAGCCTCCTTTAGTACGTATCTGAACAACTCCAGCTACGTACACTGCACAGCTAGTGCGAGTCTGCAACCACGTACAGTACTGGAACACGTCTGGTGCAGATTAAAGCTCGCGTTGACTGTGACCGTGCACGGTGCACGGTAGGCGGAGGCAGCTGCTCGTGCTACACCGCACCGAACAGCCATGCATACGCTCGCTGACAAACAGAATTGCAGTTGCGGGAGTGTCTTTTTGCTAAGCGCACGGCATCTGCATGCATGCTGATTGCCATCTCTGAACTGAAAACGACGCGCCGACGGAAACGTTGCCAGGAATATGATTGCCCGGCCCTTCAGATCCAAGAAAAGGCGCGCTCCCTGTGCTCAAACGGGCACAACCACCACCTTGCCAACTCCGTGGCTATAAGACGTACTCGCAACTGATCGAGTGAGTCAAATGCATGCCAGTGTGCACAACAGCTACCACGCACCTGCGCGACCGATCGACTGCGATCGAGCTCGCGCCCGCAGCAGCTAAGCTAGGCAGCTCGCTTTGGCCTCTGGGAGAGAAGAGAAGACAGACAGATCAATGGCGCCGCCCCGTGGCAACATGGCGTGTAGTCTCCAGCTTGCCGTGCTCATGTCCGCCGCCGTCGCGCTCGGGTTCGTCTTCCAGGCCGGCGCGGCGGAGCTGTGCAGCGAGTACTACGACCAGACGTGCCCCGTCGTGCACCGGGTGGTGCGGCGTGTGCTGAAGAAGGCGCACCAGGACGACGTCCGCATCTACGCCAGCCTCACCCGCCTCCACTTCCACGACTGCTTCGTACAAGTAAAAAAAAGCAGCCGCCGGTCTCCCGTGTTCTGCTCTGCTCTGTGCCGCACGCACGGACATACGTTCTGACTTCTGAGCCGGCATGTGTTTGTTTATTTCTTGTCTTCAGGGCTGCGACGGCTCCATCCTGCTGGACAACAGCTCGAGCATCGTGTCGGAGAAGTTCGCGAGGCCCAACAATAACTCGGCGCGCGGGTACCCCGTGGTCGACGCCGTCAAGGCCGCGCTGGAGGAGGCATGCCCAGGCGTCGTCTCCTGCGCTGACATACTTGCCATCGCCGCCAAGATCTCGGTCGAACTGGTGAGTTTTTCAACACCCGGCAAATGTAACACCCTCACCACCGTTACTTCTCAGTATGAAATGAGATTCCACCTCGGTACACTGAGCTCGGTATCAACGTTAATGAGTTTGATCTTGAAAAAGCGATCGACATTGCTCAAAAGAAGATTTGACACACGGCAGCAAACAAACTGTCGGACTGGCATTGTACAGGTCTGCTTGTCTTGCCGGGAGGCAATAGTTCTCTGGGCCTGGAGCAATAATTCAAAAGCCGTCGGTGCAAAATAATTGAACTAGGCCATTAGAGAGATCTATGGGAAGAAGTTGACAAAATTGCACGACTTTTTTTAAATGAAAAGCACGCAGAAACAGATAACCTAGTACAGTACGAAGTGGATATTCATTCACACATCACATCACGTCGGCTGACTGTCATCAGCAGGGCGTTTGAGGTTATACTAGGCACCAATCAGTTTCCTTTCCGTGCCACGCTTTAATCCAACACGGTCACATGACGCGTGGTTCCTCACGTCCGTGTAGTCCGGCGGGCCACGGTGGCGCGTGCCTCTCGGCCGGCGCGACGGCACCACCGCCAACATCACCGCCGCCAACAACCTCCCGAGCCCCTTCGACAACCTCACCACGCTCCAGCAGAAGTTCGGCGCCGTCGGCCTCGACGACACCGACCTCGTCGCGCCCTCTCAGGTAAACTTTTTCTTTTTTTTCTTTTGAGGGGCCTCTCTCAGGGAGGTAAACTAAGGGCAAGGGGGCCTCGTGATTCTGCAGGGGCGCACACGTTCGGGCGCGTGCAGTGCCAGTTCGTGACGGCACGGCTGTACAACTTCAGCGGCACGAACCGGCCGGACCCGACGCTGGACAGGGGATACCGGTCGTTCCTCATGCTGCGGTGCCCGAGGGGCGGCAACGCGTCGGCGCTCAACGACCTGGACCCGACCACGCCGGACACCTTCGACAACAACTACTACACCAACATCGAGGCGCGCCGCGGGACGCTGCAGTCCGACCAGGAGCTGCTGTCGACGCCCGGCGCGCCCACGGCGCCGATCGTCGGCCGGTTCGCCGGCAGCCAGAAGGAGTTCTTCAAGAGCTTCGCCAGGTCCATGATCAGCATGGGGAACATCCAGGTGCTGACGGGGAGCCAGGGTGAGATCAGGAAGAACTGCAGAGTGGTCAACGGAAGCTAGAACCGTCGAGCAAGGTTGCAAGTAGTAGCAGCAGCTCTTGTAAAATGTGGCGTGCCTAAGTTACTGGTGAAAGCAGTGATTCTGAATGTAGGATGCTGCAAACATGTACGTATAATAGTTGAGGGCATGATGCATTGATCGATTTGTTTATGTCATGGAGATTCAATATAGACTATAAAGTGGTGTCTGCAGTTTTGTTCAACAAAAATGAATGAAGGGGATTTCAGTTTCAGACGGTTTGCTACGCTTCTCAACGGTCACCTCCCTCAATTTCAAATCAAAATTATAAAGTTAGAATGACTTGTACCTGTAACAATGGAACCAGTACTTTTGTACCAACGCAAAATCTGAATTGATTTCTAACAGAGCACAGGCATAAAAGTATGTATGGACCGAGTAGTTCTCTCGAGCAAACGTGATTTTGGACTTTTAGATGAATAACTACGCTTGCCCGTGATGAAGTGGAAGAAAGTAGAAATTCAAGCAGAAACGTTTTGTTGGGTCCAAATGTAAAAGTATAAGACACAATAGTTTTCGGATATGAGCTTGGTTAATTTGAGAAAAATTTTGTGTTCACTTTCCAAAAGTATCTTTTTATGTTTTCTCTTTATTATATTTAAATAGGTGAAACATTTATTTTGGGGAATGAAATATGACAAACTGTTGGAGATGAGCTATTTTTTTACTTGGTATATACTTTTACGAGTTGACAAATCACAAAAAATTTTCAAGTAGAATTTGGCAAACTCTTGAGATGCTCTAAGTAATTAAACTTTCTATGGAAAACATCAAAACAATAATATAGAGTGATATAATTTGAGAACTATAATTTATTTTAAAACTAAAATATTCTCATAAAAATATTCCAAAAACATACTTAAAATTACTTATAGATCACTAAAGAAAATGAATTATTTGGAAATATACCATTATGAGGGCATTAAAGTTATTTATTATACTTAAATAATAATAAGGGCACTAAGAGCTCAAAGCCTAGCTAAAAAATGGAATAACGTGCTGAGATTAAACCAAAAAGAAATTAAATTTAGAAAAAACAATGCAGGTTTCCATCCTGTTACGGGCCTAGCTAGAGCCTACAGCATGTGCAGCCCATTTAATTTTCCAGCCCACTTCCCTAGCTGAACACATGACGCAGGCAGGAGTGGTGTGAGTCGTCAGATCTTGGTGGATGTTCAGGATTTTGCTAGCCAAAAACAATCAGATATAATAATCATATAAAGCACCCGAGGCTGGATGAAAATTTTAATCTATTGACTGGAGAGGAATTGCATTTGGCTTTGGTAAGGGATTCAAGAGGTATATCTGAGAAAACGGTGTTGATCTGGACTCTTTTGTTTTTTTGGAAGAACAGGGCATATGTGAAGAATAGGAGTCCATCGAGGAGCCGTTCAAGACTTCCGGCTGAGGCAGAGGACAGACAAAAAATTGCCGCGGAGAGGAGAGGCGGCACTGCGGCAGGGCGGAAGGACGACAGAATTTCGCCCCGAGGCTGCCCCTGGCTCATGTTTATGCGGACTATACGGAAAAACGGGCAGACAGAGAGAGAAGAAAACGGTGGACAGAAATTTTGGTAAACTGGAATTTTCTCTATATAGATAGGTGTAGATTAGTAAAAAAAAAAAAAGGATCAGCGCCTAAACAGGACCATATCAGAATCAATTATCCCCATATACATACAGTAGGAATAGAGTGTATACATCTGCACAAGCAGTAGGAATATCATCTGCAAACTGCATCACATCCATTACCTGGTCCTTGGGGCGCCACTTGGAGACGCCGCCGCTGGTGGAGGACGCTGCGGCGGCGGCGGCAGTCTCGTCGACCCCCTCGTGGCGCTGGTCGCACAGCCACAGGCGCCATCTTCTCCACCTCCGGCTCCGGCCCGTTGGCGACGACGCGGAGACCATCCGAGACGTTGTTGTGATGGCGACGGCGAGGATGTGGGGGCGAGCCCGCAAGGATTGCGGCTGCATGCGCTCGGCGAGCACCGCAGTTCGAGCTTGTAATTTTATTTTATTTTTTAGCCAGAGCTTGTAATTTATATATAGGGAAGGAGATCGCGGAGTCAAAGGGAGAAAAGATCAGCGCGGCACGTTTCCTTCAACAGCAGAACAAAATCAGCACAACACCGGCGTATTTTTCTTTACTAGCAAATATGCCCGTGCATTCTGCAACGGGATACCAAATTTCTGCTGTGATTGTTCCTTGCGTTAGCGCCTCACCGACGGCAGCCTCCGTCATAGCCAGCCATCACCGACCGGCTTCTCTATTGTTCCGTGTGTTAGCGCTTGTTCCTTGCGTTAGCGCCTCACACCAACGGCAGCCTCCGTCATAGCCAGCCATCACCGACCGGCTTCTCTATTGTTCCGTGTGTTAGCGCCTCACCAACGGCAGCCTCCGTCACACCGCCACCGGATTCTCTGTCCATGGTCTCCCTCTCAAATCTGTCCCGAGACGGCGCTCAAGTCTTTTGGTTGCCTCATTGTCGCCGGGATCCTCATCGGCAAGCATGTCCCACACGCTTTGCGCTAGCCAACTCGATCCAAATGCCGCATCCGTCCGTCAGCCATGTCGGCCGTGACATGAGGTGGTAGTCAAGCGATCGGTCCAATTCAATTGGAGTCATATAGTTTGATGATTGCTTCTCATGATTTTCTCATGGTGACACGGCGATTCGTGTTCACAATTTAAGGCCGCGATCAACACCTTTCATGAGCCATATGGGACTAATAATACAACAAAATGAAACACAAAATATACAAATATATACTTGCGGTCTAAAATAACAAACAAACGGATCAAAGTAGTTGGGCTCGGGAGATTCAATAAATGAGCCCAATATCCTAGTTCTTGTGGGTCCAAATTGGCTCTGGCGTGGATCGTTTTTGTTGGGTCTTGGCCTCTTGGGCCCGCGACTCTCGATCGGACAGTGGCACATTTTTTTATTTTTCGCTTTTCTTTAAGAATTACATTTTTTTTTTTTTTTTTTTTTTTTTTTTTGAGAATGACACAAGATAACGCAGACGCTCACAACACGCACGCACACTCACCCCTATGAACACACGTCACGCAAACCCTACCCCTATGAGCACCTCCGGAAGGGTGAAAGACCGGCGGATCACGGAGATTCTCCGAAGTCACCATTGGCGCCTCGTCGTCGACGGAACGCGCTACATTAATGCATAACGCCGAGAAATTTCCTATTTTTGCCCCACCTTTTTAGACTACAAGCCAATTACATTACATTTTTTTTAGTGAACACAAAGGAATCGACTGCTGCTTGATGGATGAATTTAGCCCACGTGAAGATGATAGAGCTCATGAGCCATCCGATTAACCCCTTTTATTACTAACCTCAAGTCCCAAATACCAACAGTAGTAGGCTCCCGTTGTATTTTGGAGCTAGCTGGGCAGGGACCAGGGAGGGTAGGCGGGTACTTGTTTCTCTTATACGTACATGGCTACGTTCGATCGATCCGTTGTGTACTTAATTTGGATTTAGAAAATAATTAATTTATATGAATCCAAGTGTGTAACACAACTCGTGACCATGTTGGTCTCCAACTCGTGTGGATGACTGAAAATTTGCTGGTCGTATCAACTCTGAACTCTGCCGACACCGAATCGGGAGGCAGACCCACTTATCCGATCTAAACTATTGATGTCAATCCGATGGCTGAGCACGATCCTACGGTCCGCAGGGGTGGACGACGGAAATTTCTTCGCTTTATTAGTAGGTTTAGATTAATAGTATATAGATATAGAGAAAAAAAAAGGATCAGCTCCGAAACAGGGACCATATCTGAATCAATACTAGCCTTCTTCAGAAGACGTACTGCTGTTGCCACCCTCGATAAGGTTCATGAACGAAGACGGAACCGGAGGAACTCGAGTGTCCAAAACACCTTCCAGCATACCAACAACTTGGGCCATGGACGGCCGGTCATTCTCATCGTCCTGGATGCACCAACAGGCAACTCTACATGCGACATCAAGCTCCTCCCCATTGGCATTTCCTCCCAGCCTAGGATCCAGCAAGCACAGCACGTTTCCTTCATTCAGCTGGGCAGCAGCATAGAGAGGGAAATACCGATGGCTCCCACATTTCAGTCTCCTGGTAGTCCTCCTCCCCGAGACTATCTCCAGCAGCACGATGCCAAAGCTGTAGACATCTGCTTTCTTGGTGATAGGTTGTCCATACACCCACTCCGGTGCAAGGTAGCCTCTGGTTCCTCGGATCGTGGTCAGCGCAGAGCTGAATTCCCGTCCAAGGAGCTTTGCCATGCCGAAGTCCGCGATCTTGACACGGAATTCCGCGTCGAGGAGTATGTTTTCTGGCTTGATGTCGCAGTGTATGATGCAGTCGTGGCATTCTTCGTGCAGATAGGCTAGGCCCTTGGCGATGCCATGCGCGATCCGGTACCGAAGATCCCAGTTCAGCGGACAAGGATTATTTTCCGAGAAGAGGTGCGCATCCAAGGAGCCATTGTCCATGTACTGGTATACGAGCAGCCTCGTGTTCCCTTTGATGCAGAATCCCAAGAGAGGGACGATGTTCGTGTGCCGAATCACTCCGAGTGTCTGCACTTCAGCTCTGAACTGCTTGTCTGCTTGCCCAAAGCCTTTGAGACGCTTCACGGCGGCGACGGTTGGTCCTGGCATTGTTCCCCGGAAAACACAGCCGAAGCCTCCCTCGCCGAGCTTGTCGGTGAAATTCCTCGTAGCTCTCTTCACCTGTGCATATGGGTAGACAGCAAGAGAGCCTCTTTCCACTCGTTGGAATTTTCTGCAAGTACCACTAAACAAAACTCTCTTGTATCTCCAAAGAAGTGCCAGTATCAAAATCACACAGGCTGTTGCTGTCAATCCGACAGCCATGAACACGATCCCTACTGTTTTCGGACGTTTTTGACCTATGAGCTTAGAACCCAAACGAACGTAAACCTTGCTGAACGGAGGTCTAGCAGCGAAGAAGCTCACGTTGTACAGGTACCGGAACCATAGCTTGCACCCAGAGTGGTCGCCATACGCGTACGCGATGCAGTAGCATTTGCTCAGACAGGCTAGTCTGCAACCTTCGTCACCCTCTGCTGTGTCATTCTGGCAGTTGTAAGGGAGCCCTCGCAGGTTGTCTAGGAGCACAAACGAGTCATCGTGTTCCGCCGTTAGACCATTACTTGCCGTGCAGCTTAGTGGCAGAGACCTCGAGCAACCGTCCACGAAGTATCCACGCTGCCACTCTGATGGGTTTGCAGGCTCGAATCCGTAGACGCAGCCACACGTGCCGTTGCTCGTGCAGGCGCCGAAGCGGCCGCAGAAGAAGGCGCTGGATTTGCAGTCGGAAGGGAATGTCCAACGGGCCACCCAGCTGCCACCAGCAGAACTCGACCAGCACCGTAGGCTCACTTGCCCCAGGTGTAGCTGCAAGTGCTCCGCCATGACTGCACCCGCCGCCGCCGGACGGCTGTTCAGCAGCACCAGAGAGCTGCCGTTTCCCTGAGAAGACACCATCCACTCCGGGAAGGTGCCCCGGAGGACGTCCCAGCTGTCGGTGGTGAGCACGAACCCGTTCCTCCTTCGCTGGTCGATGGCGAGGCTGCTGCTGTGCAACGAGTCCGTGTCGTTGAACGTCAGCGAGATGTTGTTCCCGGTGTCCCCGTCGAGCCCGAGCCTCGCGCCGGGGAGCAGCGCGTCGCCGGGGTAGTCGAAGCTCTGCCACAGGACCCGCGACGAGTTGGCCTGGTCCCGCACCACGAGGTTGCCGCTGTCGAGGAGGACCGCGACGACGACGGATGCGGTTAACGCGGGAGCGGAGCCGGCGCCGCCCGCCACGCTTGACCACCAGAGGCTAGTACCGTTCTCTTTGATGTACAGGCGGTCGTCGATGAGCTGCAGCACCGCGCTGGTAAGGTCGAAGATGTGGATCCGGTCCCCGAGCCAGAACGTCGTCGGCGTGCCCGCGTTCGTCGGCATGTTCCGGATCCGGACGCCAAGGAAGTGGTATATGTCCGTCTCCGGCGAGAAGAACCCCAGCTCGAACACGCCGTTTCGAGAGACCAGAGTCTGGTTCCCGGAGATGCCCTCGCCAGGGAGGATGGTGTCTCGGGCGAAGGCGGTGGCAGCCAAGACGACGAAGAAGAAGGTGGCTAGTGGCCGGGACAGCGAGTAGACGCGCTTCACTGCCTCCATTGGCGAACAGCAGTGGTAGCAATAATAGCAAGGAGACGAACTCATGCTCTCGCGTGGAATAAGAGAAAGCGCACAAGTCCGTCAAAAGACGATCAGCTTTTTTTTTTAGTACTCTGGTAGTGGAAGTTGTAGTATTACAACCAACACACGCCCCCACACACCCACACACACACCACTAGGCAGTGGATGTACACGCACACGCCCCACACACAACACTCTCTCACACACCCTCACAGCTCACACACACCACTAGGTAGTGGATGTACGCTAGACCTAGAACCTTTTATGCTACCCACACACACATCTACAAGATATTCACGAAGACACGAGCTTCGCTAGCAACGAGCACGTCCTTGAACCCATACTAGTTCCTACCCACACACACGTCTACAAGATATTCACGTAGAACGAGGTTGACGGGGGCGTCGTCTTCCTCGTCTTCCTCTGTGGTCCATAGATACCTGCAGAAAAAGCAGAGAAAAATCCACTGGTGAGGCACCGACGTCAAGTCTCCAAGACTCGAAAGCTGGCCGGCAAGTTGCAAGCCACCGGCACTTGCTTCCTCAAAGACGATCAGATTCACGGGACGTAAACCCGAGCTGGGATGGCTCCACCGTCTTCAGAAATAAAGACGGGCAAGCCATGTCCCACCACCCACGGCACGGCTTACCGCCAGCAAAGGCGTCAGTGAGATTGTCACAGACCTAATCTTTCCTTCCCACCGGCGACAAGAGTGTCCGACCACCCATCACGTACGGCGTACCCGTACCGCCTGCCTGCAGTGCGGTCCATCGCATGCAGCACAGTGCAACGGGTACTGCTTTCTCCCGTTTTTTTTCCCTTTATGCTACGGTTTATAGGATCACAGAGCCGCTTGACGTCACTAGTCTAGAAACGGGGACGATAAGCGCTGCTGCATGCTCTGCCTTCCAAAAAGAAAGACCTTTTCACTTCTTAAAAAAAAATACCAATAATTATATATTAAAATATATAAAAAATTATGCTTTAAGACTTCCTCCATCCTAAATTATAAGACATCCAAGAATCTTGGAAAGTCAAAAGTCTCTAAACTTGGACCAAAACTTTAAAGAGAATTAAAAAAAAGATTTGTCATATGTAATAGGTATATTATGAAAATATATGTAATGAAGAATTCAATGATGCTTATTTGACATCCTAAATGTTATTATCTTATCATATAAATTTAGTCAAACTTAATATGCTTTGACTCTCCAAGATTATTGGAATGTCTTAATTTGGGATGGAGTAATTAGTATCATCGAGAAAAGTCTTTAAGTCTAGTTTTTTTAATAAATTTATTTACAGGACATAAATATTACATGTATTTTATACAAATCGAAAGTTAAATTTGTGTCACGGAGGGTGTACAAGATTACACCCACTCAAGCAATAACCACACCTCGCCACCACAACCCCATCCTAGTCACCTCGAGCCCACACCTGCCTCGCTCGCCAGCATGAGCTCACCATTTCCGCAAAAAGCCCAAGGCCACGTCTTTTCTCTTTGGAAAAAGTCTACATTTGGTCCCTCAACTTTTGCGAAAAGTCCTGTTTTCATCCCTCAACCGCAAAAACCGGATAAAATAGGTCCCTCAACTTTCAAAAACCGTGCAAAATTTCATCCCTCGGCTGTTTTTTAGGTGGTTTTGCTACAGTAACCGGGTTTTGTTTTTTTTTTCCTTTTTTCTAATTTATTTCGGCTGAATACTTTAAAAAATCATAACTCTTCGATACGACATCGGATGAAGATGATTTTTATATGAAAATTGTAGCCCTCGGCGAGATCTACAACTTTCTAGTTTTGAGTTTTTTATTTGATGACATTAAAGCGATCAAAAAGTTATACAAAATTACAACACCATAATAATCGCGTCTTACATTTTTTTGCATTATTAGAAAATTAAAGTGTCTTCTAGTTTTGAGTTTTTATATTTAAAGTGCTAAAATTTTAGTATATAAAGTGTCTTCATTTGACAACAAATAAAAATATATTATTTTTCTAACGCAGCAAGTAGAAATACGCGATTATTATGGTGTCGTAATTTTGTGTAATTCATTTTTAGCACTTTAAAAGATATAGATTCTTCTAGTTTTGAGTTTTTACATTTAAAGTGTTAAAATTTTAGTATATAAAGTGTCTTCATTTGACGACAAACAAAAATATATTAATTTTCTAACGCAGCAAGCGTAAGACGCGATTATTATAGTCTTTGTAATTTTGTATAATTTTTTTGATTGCTTTAATGTCATCAAATAAAAAACTCAAAACTAGAAAGTTGTAGATCTCGTCGAGGGCTACAATTTTCATATAAAAATCATCTTCATCCGATGTCGTATCGAAGAGTTATGATTTTTTTAAATATTCAGCCGAAATAAATTAGAAAAAAGGAAAAACAAAACTCGGTTACTGTAGCAAAACCACCCTAAAAACAGCCGAGGGATGAAATTTGCACGGTTTTGAAAAATTGAGGGACCTATTTTATCCGGTTTTTCGGTTTGAGAGGGATGAAAATCGACTTTCGTAAAAGTTGAGGGACCAAATATAGACTTTTTCCTTTCTCTTTCATGGTACACTAGTTTAGAAGGCGCGCCCTCGTGCGCCCGTCGCCGAGGCCAGTTCTGCATTTGTTTGGGCCAATGACGCACGGCCCGCACCTATTTGATACGGGCGACGATTGGAAGTTGAGGCTAATATGTGGTGTCCTGGTTTAGTGTGGTGGACTGAGCCTAACATGTTGTGTCCCAGCGCAGTCGATGAGTCAGAAAAATAGCGGTTGTCCCTTTAGGACCGACTCGGTAAGAATGGATACAACCGAACGGGAGTATGTTTTTTTTCCTTGCTATTGATGCGGTCCATTTAGGGCGTCTCAATGGTGACCAAATAGCTAGCTAGGAGGAATTCTATTGGCTATCAATGACACTTTACAAATAGCTAGCTAGATGAGGTATAAAAATAATATAAAAGTAACATGTTGATTGGCTATCGAGGAGAGAGACAAAATAGCTAGCGACTCTCAAATAGCTAGCGACTAATAAATATCTAATCTAGCCCGCTCTCCTAGAAACATCTCTCTCACATAACTCTCAACTATAGTGTTTATTTTTTTCTTATTTAGATGTCTCATCTAGCTAGCGATTTGTAAAGTGACATTGATAGCCAATAGAATTGTTTCTAGCTAGCGATTTAGTAACCATTAGAGACGCCCTTAGTATGGTATACATAGCACGCACACTCATGCACTTGTACGAGCACAAGTACGGCCTTGCCGAGCCTATGGCGGGAACTAGGGGTGCAGGCGGGGCGGACCTGCAAATTTGACCTTTGTGGCTATTGTGACCCAACCGCAAATGATTTCGTGGCCTAGTGGCCAAAATCCGCGAAACCGGTTGGCCAAAAGAGGGAGCCACCTAAATCCGCTAAGCGCCCTGCGAATCAGCCAAGCCTTCACCAGCCCACCGCCGGCGCGCATGGCAGCTCGCTCTGGGGCAACGGCAGCGCCATGCACGAGTACGTCGCCGGGATGCACATCGTCATGCCCGCGACCGTCGCCAAAGGGTACGCCAAGGTGCGCGTGCTCAACGCCGGTGATCCAGAGCTGGACGCCGCCAAGGTCTCTCTCGGCGTCCTCGGCGTCATCTCTCATGTAACCATCCGTACGTCGTGTACATCAGCTAAATAGGCTAGTATTGGACTTCACATTGCATTGCTTCGTCGTTACTTCGCATCAAGTGTCCCGTTGGCCGTTCGTGGAGATAGTGTTGCGGTTGGTGGATTTCCGCAAAGCCCACTATATGGCTTCGTGGTCAGCTTTGCGGCTTGTGAACGGTCCACTTCCCGCCCCGCCTGCACCCCTAGCGGGAACGCCAGTGCCAATGAACTACCCCGAACGTTCGCTATTGTCGGAGCACCGCCATAGCAAGCTCCGTTCCGGCCATCACAAGCCGGTAGAGACCCTAAAACCTTCGCGTCGAGTTCCCGTGTGTTGTAACATGATGAAAACCACGTATGCATGACAAATGAGAACAATCAACCCAACCAAACACAATGGAATTCTGCCTTAAAATAAATGAATTCATTTAAGTCGATGAAGATCGTTGTAGCCGGTAGATTTCTTGTTACTATTGGAGAGTACCACTCTTAGCCGACTCGGTGATTGTTGGAGGCGTTGGCAAGAGAAGGTGATTGTTCTTGGCCACCTCTCCGTGATTTGTGAGGGGTTTGTGATCATCCCCCACGGAGTGCCGAATTGATATTCTAGTGGATTGTGCGTGTCGTTGAGTTACCCTCTTGTGTGTGGTGACTAGCGGCCCAGAGAGGCACGTCGAGAGTCGCCACCTAGAACCACCAAAGGGTCGACACAACCGTAGACCAGCTTGTATGCACAAGTGAACTCCGGGTGAACAAATCATTTGTCATCTCTTATATTGATTGATTTCCGGTGATTGGCTTCATATTTTCATCATCTTTCCGGTGATTGGTTCATAGCCTCGACACGTTAGTATAACAATCTCGCACTCCTCATGTATTTATATTGCTATCTCTATCTTGTGTAGCTTGTGTAGTTTGTATAGTTTGAGTAGCTTTGCTAGTTTGTTTAGATTTGCTTAGTGCAATTAGCTTGCTTACCTAGTTGGTAAAGTAGTGACACAACCTTTTGCGTGAATTAGATACTTTCACAACTAGAATTGCATTTAGGTGGATTGCCGACCATTAGAGCTAGAGCATCCGCATTTACACCAAGTGTTGGACTAACAACTTTGTTCTCCTAATTTTGTAGAAATTTTAATAGGCTATTCACCCCTATAGTCATATAGGACCTTTCACCAGAGAAGTCAGAGAGCGGAACATTGCTTTCCAAAAAAAAACTTGCTGACAGAGAAATGTGTATGGCCAGAAAAAAAAAGAGACAGAAGCGATACTTTGGATATAGGAAACAGAGAGAAGTGATGCACAACACATTTACACAGGGAAAATTCCAGTTCTGTCATACTGCCTGACATAATTCATATGCCTCATCATAGTCTGAACTTCCTTCACTACTTGATTACTATGTTTTCAGCACATCATTTAGAACTGGAAAGCTTTCTTGAGAGCATAACAACAATCTGTCACATAGATAATTGAAGAAACAAAATGACTCATGGCGTCATAATCCAGATCAAGTCAAATTCAAGAAACAATTACTCTGTTATTATGATCAGTCAACGTATGTGAAAATGGGAAACACAAGTGTTTCGAAATTGGAGAAATTGGATCATCCAGGGCAGCTTTTGTGTTTATACCTTGATGGCCTGGATTGTGCACGTGCGTTACCAACTCCAAGAAACCAAAAAGGATCTCAAGTTTAAGAGAAACACAGGAAAATTTGTGAGAGGACATCATCTCAGAGTACATACATCTTTGAAATAGAGACAAAAGTATCAACGATTAGAAACATGAAGGGGCTAATAAATTGTATCACCAAATCCTCAGAACTATTTAACAGCATACCAGATTCAGTCAGCAAATCCCATTCATGCTTGATAAAGGAATAACATACCTCGATCTGATGAACGGCGAATGCGGAGAGGTGAATGGCGCGAGGGGCAGCGTGGCATTGCGGACACGCCCTACCGCGACTTATCGCAACCTCGATCCGACGAATTGCATCATGTTGGAGCGGCATCGCGTCGAGGTGAGGTGGTGGCGGCTTCCAGCGACACATTGGCATCACTTCGGAAAGTCGCCACGTTGGGGGCGTCGTCACGTCAAGGCGAGGTGGCAGCATGTGAGGTGGGCTATGAAGAGTGGCTCGGGGGCATCTGGTCGCCCTCAACTGCGCTTGGGAGAGCGACAGAGGTTGGTGTTATGAATATATTGTACATGATGATCTCATCCGTACCACCTCATGTGGTTCCTTATTGGTTAAGGGCCTTAAGGACAACCGCATAGGAGTTTCTCCCCGCATGACTGCATGCACGGGAAGCTCCCACAGACACGAGCATGTGGTTGGAGTGATTTGATGGTGAAGTTTCCTCCTTCTCCTCTCCCCTTATATATGTAACCCCGTGATCAATGAAAGAATACAATGAGTTCATTTGCCTACACGGTGTCTTATTCACTTTTACTCGCAACACGTTATCAACACAGTTGGGACGGGGCTCGACGGCGCTTGTGGAGGAGGACGGTTTCGCACAACCGGAATGTCGACGTGGTTGGCGCTTGTGGAGGAGGACGGTTTCGCACAACCGGAACGTCGACGTGGTTGGAGTGGCGGGCGTGTGAGCAAGGTATGGTATGGAGCGCCGGAGATGGGCATAGGAGGAGACCGAAAGTGAAGAGGAGGAGACCGCATGTCACAAAGGGCGCCGATTTGGGCGTCCGCCAAATATAGATCGCATGCATACATGGGCGGGTGGAGGTGTGAAGAAGGGATCGTACGAGCGGTGAAAGATGAGGCGAAATTTTTTACCGCACCTAGAGGAGTCTTCCTTTTACTCTTTTATTAGTTGTGAAGAAAAGTGATGGGACAAAATCGCATATTTAGCCCATCCGCGCCCTCGAATTCTACAAGATCTACCCAAGTGAAAGATCCTAAATGGCTAGAGGGGGTGAATAGCCTAATAAAAAATTTCTACAAAATACTAGACAAACTTGTTAGAATAACAAATGGCGATAAAAGCGTTTGCTCTAGCTCTACTTGTCGTCAAGTCTCCTATCAACAATTCTAATTTCTATTGTCTCTAATTCACACAAGAAGCTATGCCACTACTTTACTCCTAGGTGAACAAGCTAATTACTCTAGCAACCTAAGTAAAACTACTCAATCTACACAAGCACAATATATATCAAGATAATACAAGAGTGTAGAGGTGATATACCATAATGTCGAGGTTAGTCAATCCAATCACCAAGGGTGATATAATGAGATAACTAATTTGAAGCCAATCATCAAGAGATGATAAAGACACAAGTGGAGACACAATGATTTATCCCGAAGTTCATTTGAGCACCCGTCAAGCTACGCCTACGTTGTGCCGACCTTCTCACGTGTGGGGCAACGTGGAGCTCACTCTTAGCCAAGTGTCTTTAGGCTACTTGCACCCAAAGCAAATGAGAGGTACCCAAGACACGAGCAACATATTAGAGTATCAATTTGGCACTCTGCCGGGGAAGATCACAAACCCCTCACAAATCAACCGGAGGTGGGCAAGAACAATCACCGTCTCTTCCCAACGCCTCCAACAATCTCCAAACCGTCTAGGAGTGGTGCTCTCCAAAAGTAATAAGAAAATCCACAATTGCAATCACCGCCTAGTGCCACAAATATGAATTCCAAATACAATGCACACTAGGTTTTCCCCAATCTCTTCTCAATCGCAACAATCCACCAAGGGAATGGAGAGGAGAGGGAAGCAATCCTCTTGGAGCTTCATCAAAAACTCAAAGTACCACGTGAGATCACATTATAAGCATAGGTATTTAAATTTAGAGCGGAAATCAAAATACTCCCTCTATCATCTTTTCTTAGGCGTGAGCAGAGATATCTCAGATACCAAGGAGCGGAGAGGGAGTGTTCTGAGGAATTAATTTGATACTAGATGCCAGGCTAATGTGGTCCTACCTTTGCCACTTGGATCATATTGATTGGATCAGTTCCTTTCTATGCATGCATGCATGTTGGTCATGACCATAATAAACCTATAGCATTCGTTATTTTGGCAACCCGATCAAGAATATCAATGTTGACTCTTCGTGATCCTGCTCTGGGCATATTAACCGCTAACTTTGGCGGCCAAATAGCGCCTACGTTACATCAAAAGTGAAAAATAAGGCGACGCCTTACAAAAAAGATGATGGAGGGAGTATCTAGCTACCACATCATGCTAGTTGATTATTGAATGTTTTTTTTTTTTTTTTTTTTTTTACGGAGGGCGTACATTAAAAAAAAAAAAAAAATCTTTGTTATAAAAATCGTTCCATCTTGGCAAGTCCAATACGCGCACTCTACGAACCCGATTCAAACGGTTTCAAAAGCCCCACGCCGCGGTCACGCCGCGGTCCACGGCTCCCGTTTCCGCCCGCGCCACACGTCAACACCACACGCCATGGCCTCCCCACCGCGTGGGCAGCCCGCCACCGCCGCCGCGCCGGCGGCAGCCGCGGCCGCCACGTCCCCGCAGTTGCCCGCCGCATCCCCCGCGCTCCCCGCGCGTTCCTCGCCACCTCCTCCCCCCGGTGCCACAGCGGCGCCGACACCTGCGCCCCCGCTCTTCACCGGCCGGCCGCTCAACCCTAACCCTCCGGGCCACGGCTCCTCCGCGCCCCACGGAATCCTGTATCCCGTGCTGAGATCCGCGTCCACGTCTAACTCCTCGGCCGCGGCCGCGGCCGTTACCGCGCAGCTCCGCCGCATTCCTCCGATGGCCGTTGGGTACCCCCGGGCCCACGCCATCGCCGTCCCCATTGCGCAGCAGCAGCAGCAGGCCCTGGTGCACGCGCAGCCCCGGTCCTACGCCGCCGTGCCTCGGGCGCTTGTGGCGGGCGTCGCAGCGCGGCCGGAGCAGCCTCCCCCGAGGAGTTCCTATAGCCTCGCAGCCCAAGGTCAGTGAATTTTGTTCGTGACCTATTAATAGAAGGAATTGGACGAAAGCTTCGGTCCTCCAATTAAACGTTTGCCTGTAGTTTTGGATTGTTTTCGGTAAATTTTAATTTATTGAGTCCGATGGAGCATGTGACTATGTGAGGCTTCTGATGCTTTTGAGGTGTTCGATTAAATATCTGGCTATATTGTGGGATGTTACGATGTAGCTAAAGTGATCTAATGGCAGCGTGAGTGGTTAGTCGTTGTGGAATGCTGGAGAGAATAAATCACGGTAGCCAGTCTTAGCATGTTAATCCCTCTATTTCATAATGTAGGGGCATATTAGGATTTTTTTTATAAAATAAGTCACTAATGGGACTATTAGTTACTAAAAATATGTAACATATTCATATTTTACATGCCTTCTAGTAGTTGATAATATGTTGTAGAGAAATTCATATCCAAATCATATTTTGAAAGATTTTCTCAAATCCTAATACACCTTATATAAGGAAATGGGTGGAGCATTTGTTTTTAGATGGTGCAGACCTGTTCCATGTATTGAGTTGGTTACTTGGTTAGAATATTCGAATGCTATTATCTGTGCAGTTCCCTTGGAGCTGAATATTAATATGTTTTGTTCTGTTTCTGTTGGAACATCATAGGTTAATCCAGTATCACCTGTTGCTCCATCCAATGAGCAGAGCAACCCGAAAGACAGGTTTGCAATAAAACAATAATGACATGTGTTTCTTATTTGGAATCAAAACTTGTGGGATAAATTGGTGCATTTGACTTCACTACAGGGAAAAGAGCACAGAAGGACCTACAATTGTGGTGATTAATGACCGCAAAGTAAGTAGTTGTTCTTTGGGCAAATTGCAATAGTTCAATCGGTTATGTTCCTGTCAGTAACTCAGTACATGGTATAGTAAAACTGGGATGATTGTACTTTCCAGTGAATAATCCACATACAAATGGATCATAGGATCTGTGTTGACATATGCCTTTACATATTTTAATACTCCCTCCATTAGAAATTGTTAGTCGTTCTGGCTTTTCTAGATACATAGAAAAATTTATGTATGTAGAAAAGCTAGAACAACTTACAATTTGGAATGGAAGGCGTATTTAGTAAGGAGGCAGAAAATGTTATGATAATGTTATCTGCTATCTTCATTTCTCTTTTTTCCTGTTCGAGGATAACCTGTTTCTGTTTCATATTCTTCAAATAATTATAATCATATCGATACTTAAGTTATAAGTCAGGACTGTCGCCTTATTTATGAAGGGATTGTTATGCTGCTAAATAAGGACCCTTTTGCTAAGTTATAGACATATAAATAACATGGGCTGCAGAAGGCTTAACATTTCTTATGGTTATCTATTGGTTTCTCAAAGGTTAACCTGCTGGATAGTGAGTCGATCCTTGTACGCTCTCTGTCGATCATGGATTTCTAATGGTATTCCACATCGAAGTCAGGTTAGCCTTTAGCATACTTTTCTCCTTGCATATGAATGTAGCAGTTGGTTGCTTGTTTAAACTGTTCTGAATTAGCATTGTTCCTTTATTACTATGAAATTTCTCTAAATTAGTTCTCTAACACTCCTCAAGGGTTTTTATGGTGCCTTCTCTCATTATCTAAATCTTCCTACTTTGATTAAAATTATATGTGTTTTTTTGTGCAAATATTTGTATGATGTATGAAATAAGTTATATGTTCCTGTTCAGTTCCCTTTTTCTTGGATATTTGATCATGTCCAAATGAATCTGAATCTTTGCTTAGCAGTCAATCTTCTTTTAGAAATTAAGTGTTGATATTTTTCTTGACAAATATTTACTTGTGTATTTATGTCTAGGGCGATTTAAATTCTTTGCTGTACTATAAAAACATGATTTGAGTTATATGAAGGCAAACATATTCTGCAATGATCCATGAAAGATGTGTGTCTTGAATCGTAAATATATGTTTATTACTTTTGTTGTTTCATTTAGAGGCTACATGTGTTCCATTATTTTAGTTCATTTAGTTTAACAAGCTCCATGGTTGTCTGAATTGATAACTGCTGTTTATCAGTTTACACATTGAGTACTCCTTTTTTTTGGTAGATGGATGCTGCCTTCCCTTTTCTTATTACTTTTTTGACTCCACACTCCAGAAACCCAATCCCACTACTATTTCATGTTTGGGTGGATTGTGTTGTCATTTCCCATTTTCTTCTTGATGTTTGATTGCGTCTGCCGTCTGCTCTCCAAACTCGTTAGTTGCCCTGTTATCCATGCACATGACTCATGTTCTATTCACTGATTCAGCCAAGCTTTGGAAATGGTGAACCACTTCTTCCAAGACCTTTGCCTGCTTCAGTTGTAGATTCTAGAATATCAGATAAGGACAATAATGATGCCTCTGGTGAAGATTCAGATGAAGAGCCACAGAAGGTATCTTCAACAAAATTTGCTTTGCAGTTTGGCTCACGAAGTTACCTTCTTATAAATGCACTACAATGCTCATAACTGGAATTATCTTCCTCACTCAGTTTTGGATTCTACTTGTTTGTTGTCCATATTGTTAGCTAGTTTGGGTTTTTGAAAGTTAAACATAAAGGCTGTAAGTTTGAAAAATCTACTGTTGATTCAACTATGTGTCAGGTCACTAGCAGACAGCTAATGATGTTTAGTTTTATCTTTGTTTTTTGACCATGAAGGTGTGGATTAAAGATGTAGCTAAATATATTTGATGCAATAGGCCATAGTTTCTTCATATTTATTAGACCTTCATGGGTTCATTTGCAAATTTTGACATCTGTGCCTTCATAACTAGCATGATGATATAGACTTGCAAATGTCTTTCTAGTTTCTTTTTGCGACTAGACAACTTCTGTAGGGTGGAAACTTTTAGATTTTATACTTGTTTTTGTCTCCCCTCGGTACCCTTCGAGTATTTGTGTTTGCAGAAGTATTTCCCAATCTCAATGCTCTACAGAGGTTACACCTGTTTGCATTTTCTTCTGCTTAAGACATTATTTGTCCCATCTAAAAAAGCAAAACACTATTTATTCCTGTGCAAGAGTTAAGTAACAGATAATTTAAAGCCAACATGTTGCAAAATTCGGTCTCATACTCTCATCTACCCTGCCAAATTTACCAATAAACTGTTCTTAAGTGATGAAATAGTTTTTTTTCTCTCTCTTTGGTAACGAAATTTTCAGATTGAGTTGTTTCTTTTTCTGCGCCATCAACCACTGGTTTTTAGTCTGTTGAGCACCTTTATTTTCCATAAGATTACGAGCATTTCCGTTTAACATTACAAATTGGACCCTGGATAATAATGTATTTGCTCTTTCATCTTGCAGAATGCCAATGGTGAATACAATACAAGTGACTTATTGAAGCAGCATGTAAAGCGTCTTGAAAAGATATACGTGCTGGGTATGTGTGTTTTGTTTTCATTTTATTGCCCTGTTCTATACAGGGCTAATCTATTATTAGAATAGATAATATTAGGCAGATATATGGCATTGTGAACACGTTATTATGTTCAAAGTTGATATGGTTTATTGCCCCAGTAGAAGTGCTGTTTGTAAAGTGTAAACGAACTCATTTTATTTTCTTTCAAATGTTTCTTTGACAGGTTGAAAAAGGATCGGCAGCGTCGGATTGAAAGATACAAGCAACGCCTTGCACTTCTTTTGTAGAATCATTCTGTGACTTGACTGTAATAAAGCTGAAACCATAGGTGTCTCTGTTGTAGGTTGTAATTTGTAACTTCCGTGTTGGAACGTCTTAGATGTTTTATTGACTAGCATTGTGTGTAGGACCCTCTGGATGTCTTGTTGCCAGCATTATCTAATAGGTAAAGAAATGAAACTTTTGTTTCAAAAAGAAAAGAAAAGAAACTGAAATCATGTTTCCCAGTGCCGGAACCCTGTTATAGGGCGTGTTTGGTTCACTGCCCACCACAGCCAGTCTCGTAGCAGGCAACCAGGCTCTCCACGCCCAGGCCGAACACGTGCAAGGTACCTGTGTTTGGTTGCTTGCATCCATGGGAACCTGCCGTAGACAAACGCTGTTTTGGTTGCCCGGTCTCGTGCTGAACTCTTCACTTTTTTGCCGTGCGTTGCATCTCTGCATGCACCTCGTGCACCGAAGCGAGCCCGGCTGCCGGAAACGCCGATTTCACCGTATCTATGGAGTCTGGCTGAAGGGCGCTTTTTGCACCGTGCGGCGAGCCCCGGCTGGAGTGGACGACCAGGCAACCAAACACCCTCAGGTTGCATCCGCCGGTGCATATATGGCCTGATGCGGGATACCAAACACGCCCATAAATAATGCAATTTATGTTGTGTCTGGCTATGAATCCTCTGTTCTGGAATCTGGATTCATTCAGTAGAAGCCGAGAACTCCAAAGCTGGAGGTAACAATCGATTGACCAGATCAAGGAGCAACTACTTGAAGCCAGAGAGGTCACAGTGCGTGACAATGCGTTGGACTGAGCAAGATTTGAAATGCTCACGAACCTATGGGACGGTCATTGCAGATGCAAATACCAAGTTACAGAACAAAATAAAAACAAATCACTCGGTTGAAGGATGACCTCGGCAGCACTGCTTCCACACCCGATTAGTGTGGGATGTCTAGTTGTTTGCTACTTTTTTTTCTCAGCGAACGTTCGCCGATTAGTGTGCTGGCATCAACACACAAATGTTACATGACTATCGATCTTAGAATATATCAACCTAATTACTACTTTGGACCAATCAAAGGTGCAGGCCTACGGAGTGCATGTACATTTTATAGGTTTGATCAGCGTGCTTCGTAAAAGATCGAGATATTTTTCTGGAAAAAAACTTTGCTTTATTACATATTCCCAATTCAAACAATTTCATGGACATTTGTGGCGGGCAAAAAAATCATGAATTTACATGTTGAGTGAATATCGAGGAACAAACACTAAAACTGGAACCTGAATCAGGTTCAGTTCACCACCCTGCAGTCCCTCCTGATCTCCCCGGCTGCCCCGGTGAGGGGCGCGATGTTCCCCATCTTGATCATGGCCGTCGCGAAGCTTCGGAAGAACTCGGCCTGGCTGTCGGCGAACCTCCCGACGATGGGCGCGGTGGATGCCGCGCCCTCCTCCGGTGCCGATAGCATCGCCTGGTCGGACCTGAGCAGGCCGCGGTTCCTCAGGATGTTGGCGTAGTAGCGGTTGTCGAACGCGTCCGGCGTGGCCGGGTCGAGGTTGTTCAGTTGCGTGTTGCCGCTCACTGGCGCCGGGCAGCTCTCCCGGAGCGCGGCGAGGTAGGACCGGTCCAGCGTCGGGTCCGGCTGCTCCGTGCCGCTGAAGTTGTAGAGCCTGTCCTGGAAGAACGTGCACTGGGCGCGGCCGATCGTGTGTGCCCCTTGGAGCGCCACGAAGTCGGTGTCGTCGAGGCCGAGGACGGCGAACTTCTCCTTGAGATCGTCCAACGATTCCTTGGGGTTTGGGAGGTCCTGGGCGCCGTCGAAGTTAGCCGTCATGCCGTCCCTCCGGCCCAGCATCACCCTCCAGTACGGACCTCCTGCCTGCTCACATATATATATCCAGTCAGCAAAATAAAACGGCATTAACATTTAGAAATGGTCCCTAGCCGCAGTGTTGCTCACGATCGACGGCACCGTGTGTCTCTATATGTCGTGTCAGGGCACTAACCAGCTCAACGGAGACCTCGGCGGCCAGGGCGAGGATGTCTGCGCAGGAGACAACGCCTGGGCAGGTGTTCTCCAGAGCGGCCTTGATGTCGTTCACCACGGGGAACCCTCGCGCGGAGCCGTCGTTGGGTTTGGCTGCCTTCTCGCTGCGCATCGTCGGGGTCTCGTCGAGCAGCAGCGACGCGTCACAGCCCTGCACGAGCACCGTTCAGAGTCAGATCGCATCGGCTTAATTGGTGTCCGCAGCCAGCGAACTAGCGCCATGCATTGGCGCCGGCGGCGCGCGTGCACGTACATTGACGAAGCAGTCGTGGAAGTGGAGGCGGAGGAGGCTGGCGAGGATGCGCGGGTCGGAGGCGCGCGCCTCCTGGACCACGCGCCGCACCGTGTCGTACACGTGCGGGCACGAGCCGTCGTAGTACGCCGGGCTCAGCTGCTGCGCCTCCGCGCCGCCGCCGCCGAGCGCCGCGAGGGCGAACAACAGAGCTGCTACGGCCACTGCTGGCATCGCCGCTACGGCCACTGCTGGCATCGCCGCCGGGACCGCCATCGTATCTTTGAAACTCTGTCTTGCAAACCTCTGCCTCGTGGTCGCGCTTGTTTTTTTTCGCGTGAGCTGCCTCTGCTTGCCCGGCTCTTACTTCTTGCTTCTCCGGCGACCTTTTTGTGTCGTGGATGAATGGGGGCATGGCGTTGGTTCTTCTTATAGCAATGCAACGGAGTGTAAGTGAGGTTTTGACATGTTCCCCGCACGGACCTTGTTGCTTACAGTACAGTGCGCGCGACGACTGACTCTCCGGGCAACGCGTGCGGTGCAGCTGGTTATTCAGAAAGGGTCTCTGTTTGCAGAGGGCAGCAGAGGCGACGAGGAAATGGTCCTGCAGAGTAGTAGAGTGTTGTTAATTGTCGTTATAGATGATTAAATTATTGCGCACTGCACATTGGACAACTAATCGCATATGATATTTCAAAAAGTGCGTCTGAATCTGCGTTGGCGATGTTGATATTTCACTCGCTTCAATGATCCGTGTAAAGAGTTCAGGTACAACTTCACCGTCACAGGAGTAGTTCAATGTTAAAATCAAGAATTCGTCTCGTTTAATCTTCAAGATCGAGTTACCTGACAGCGCGTTCGTTCCAAGTGTCGTGAAGGGATTTAACAAGTGCGCCTTCCTCGTATTAGCTGAGCATGAATACTTCTTTGAGTCAATTTTTCCCTCGAACAGCCGTGATGCTGACGCTAGCAAGTTCCATTGTATACAATTATTAGAATGAATCAAGATTTCCTTTGACAGAATGAAAATGCCAGTCTGCCAGACATTCAATGGGCCGAAGAACACAAACCATAACCAATTTGAACGGCCCATATAACTCCACCAGCCCGCCTCGCTTCCCTAGAACCAAACCCTAATCCACCGCCTCAACCACATATAAAGACCCTGCACGCGCCGCCGCCGCCGCCCCATTTCCCGTCGCCGCAGCCGAACAGGAGCTCCCAGTCCGAGAACATCCAGGTTCGACAAGATGCAGATCTTCGTGAAGACGCTGACGGGGAAGACCATCACCCTCGAGGTCGAGAGCAGCGACACCATCGACAACGTCAAGGCCAAAATCCAGGACAAGGAAGGTACGCGAGCTCGTTAGCTCATCTTTTGGGTAGCAAAGCAAGGGTGTTAGTAGGCATGTAACGCGCAGGCGCTAAGTGGTTCTCGGTTTGCTCCGTCCCTAGGAATCCCGCCGGACCAGCAGCGGCTGATCTTTGCCGGGAAGCAGCTGGAGGATGGCCGCACCCTTGCGGACTATAACATCCAAAAGGAGTCCACGCTCCACCTCGTGCTCAGGCTCCGCGGTGGCATCATTGAGCCCTCGCTGCAGGCGCTCGCTCGCAAGTACAACCAGGACAAGATGATCTGCCGCAAGTAAGTTGCCACCTACGCCCTCACCTTGGTAACATTTCTGTGACCCCGAAATGGAAACTTTGTTCTATTATTCAGTGCAATATCATCGTTCGAAAACATCTCGAAGTGTAGCGACGATGAGTATTCGTAGGAACTTGACAGGGTATGTGGAATTGATAACCACATGGCTATATGCTACAGGGATTCATGTATGGGAAACTTTTGAGATCTAATGCTATTAAGAAATGAACAATTTGGCAAACGGAATTTAACCTCAGTATTAGTAGGAGCTTGATATGTAATTATGTGATTGAACTAGCTCAGGTGATATTGTATTCTCATTTTTAGCTTATCAGGATATTCAAGCAAATATGCATAATTTCCTGTTGTTTTATTTTTCAAAGAAAAATGATTTGTCCCTATGGGTGCACTCTTAGTTCAATGTTTCCAGCTTGAGCATTTGCTGAAGTGAGGCCAGGCATATCTCATGACCTTGGCATGTGGCTTCTAGTGTATTCAAGCATTTTCCCACCAGCCAATCCTTGTTCCATTTCTAACAAACAGCAAATCATTGAGCAGCCTGATTGTTTCATTTTTCCCATCTTTATTTTCTTGCTGTATTATATTTGAGATAACCAATTACTGGCTTGATGATGACTTCTTGCTTTAACCACACTGAATCTGAAGACCGGAGGAGGTGTATTTTATTCTCTTCCTTTGTTGCTCGTCTCTCTCGATGTCTCCTTGTGAAATCTCTTCCTTTTGGATGAAGAAGTACCATGGAATTTATTTTCTTCCCTGAGCACTGCTCTTGACCAAAAGATTGAAATGGAAGGATTTGGCGAGATTGAAGAGCACTGTGGAAGGGAAGGAAGATCGCATCTGATGGATCTTCTCATGTGGAAAAAACATTGGCCTTTATACTGAGAGCCCCTAAGTAATTTTGATCTTTGCTTGATTGACTTCACTGTGTACTTTTACCTGGAGTTTGGTTCTTTTTTGTTCAGTTGCATGGAGTCAGTACGCTGACTGGCCTGTTTATGCTTCTTTCTTTTGTGCAAATCCGCTTCCCTGTTCACTAGCCCTTTTACATGCAAACTAAGTTAAGTTGCAACTGGGATGTTGCATTGTGCAAGGTGATTTTGTTCATTCACCTTTGGTGTTCAATGGGTACACTTTTATTACTTGGACCTGTTCAGTGTATTGGTGCACTCTTGGTGTTGGTTTTTGTTCTTAATGTGAAACTGAGTTCTTCTCTTCTGAGGAAAGTGATTGGCAGGAGTGATAAATCAATTAGATGCACGAAGTTACCTTACAAGCTGAAACCCTGAGGCAATTTATTCTCTGATTTGTCATGCTACCTGCTCATTTCCATGCTATTGTATCAGGAAGTCCTTTTAGGTCATTGCCTCATTGGCCTGATGTTCTACCATTTATCTGCAGATGCTATGCACGCCTGCACCCCAGGGCTGTCAACTGCCGCAAGAAGAAGTGTGGTCACAGCAACCAGGTTAGTGTCACTGCATTCCATAGTGTTGTGCTTGTACATAGGCTAAGCTCGTGTCTTCTGCCATTTGTAAAGCACTGAAGCTCAACTAAGTTAATGAAATACCTATTGCTTTTCTCCTTTTAGCTGAGGGCCAAGAAGAAGATCAAGAACTGAGGTGTTGCCGCTAGTCAGTTTCATGGACAATTTAAGTCCTCTGTTGTAGCAATGTATGCTGTACTGTGTTGTTGAACCGTGTTTGTTTACCCAACATTTGGGTCTGTTGTGATGTTTCGCCTGGTCGATTGTCGATGACAACAGTGCTATATGGCAATACCGCAATAGGTACTGTGTTTTGGTCATAGTGTGTGATGCAGCAATTTTGTTTAGTGGGCAGCCGGGGCAGTGTCCTTGCTACCCACTCCATTTCAAATTAGTAAACTTTAAGCCTTGTCCTGAGTTTTACTATTTTTTTCCTAACCTGATCAAATTAATTTTGAAACACATCATTAAATGGTAAAATACAATTCTCCATGTGAATGTCTATGGTTTCTCCGGTAGTGGATCGAACGCTTCTCGGTGCTGTTCGGTTGCCGGTCTAGGGACAACGCCACGGTGTGCGCGATGGGCGAGGTAGTCGTCGACGATTACCAGCCTCTGCGATATGAGCTCGTGAGTTACAACGAGTACTCCAGACATCTGCCGCTAATCTGGACATCTGCTGATGGATTGGAGAATATGATGGCGTGATACCTGGCCACAAAAGAAGGATTCCATACGTACTGCAGCTCTGCAGCTACTACCGTTTTTCGGTTAATAAGTGCCCAGGCTGAGTGCACGCGCTGCGCAGGGGTGCGGACGTGCGGTGGCCACACGCTGGACAGTGGATTCAGGGTCGGAGTCGGAGAGCTGCCCTCGCGCGCGACGCCGAGTTGGGGTCGATCACGATCTGATTCCCGCCAAAAAATCAGCTGAGCCCGCCGATCGACCTTGCATTGCTTCACGCTCACGCAGTCAGGCCCTATAAATCCCCGATGCTGCTTCCTACGATCCCATCTCGTTCGCACTTCCTTATTCGCAGCCCTCGCCTCGCTCGCCTTCCTGCATTGTCCGTCTCCAAGACTCCAACCACAGCGTGTCAGATCCATGGCTTGCTCGGTCATCTCGATGATGCCTCACGAGATGTGCAGCCCGGCAGGCGTTGCTGCTCCGCCGCCGCACCAGAGGATGAGAGCCTCCTCGCCTGAGGCGGCGGCTCCAGCGCCGGCGCCAGATCAAGAGCTGCGGCTGTCGGACCTCCATTGGATAGCCGACCTCGGCGAGGGCGCCCTCGCCATAGTCTGCAAGGCACGACACCGCCGCACGGGCGCGGTCTTCGCGCTAAAATGATGTTCGACCCGGACCCGCTCGCCGCGGAGCAGAGGCCAAAGGTGCTGGCCCGCGCCGCCGGGGCGCCGCACGTCGTCGACTTCCACGCCCTGATCCGCTGGCCCGGCGGCAAGCCCGGGTTCGTTCTCGAGTACATGGACGCCGGATGCCTCGGCGATCTCCTGCATCGGCGCAGGGGCTGGGACGACTTGGCATCCCGGAGGCCGCGGTGGCCGAGGTGGCCGCGCAGTGCGTCGTGGCGCTGGCCCAGCTCCACTCCCGCGGCGTCGCGCACCTCGACGTCAAGCCCGACAACCTCCTCGCCAACACTCGCGGGGAGATCAAGATCAGCGACTTCAACCTCTCCAGGATCCTCTACGGCGGCTCCGGCGAGAGCCTACAGGTCCCCATCACCAGCGGCACCAAGGTCTACTTCAGCCCGGAGCGGTTCGCGTCTGGAGCTCACGCCGGGCCGCACGGCGCCATGGCGGCCGATGTCTGGGGCCTCGGCGTCACCGTCCTGGAGATGTTCCTGGGGCGAAGGCCCACCCTTCCCGGAGTAGAGAAGCTGTACACTGAGGAGATAGAGCAGGCGATCTGCGACGGGGGAGGCTCCGACGGTGCCGGAGGATGCAGAGGCGTCGGCAGAGCTGCGCGGGTTCGTCGCGGCGTGCCTGCAGAAGGAACCCACGCGGCGCGCCACGGTACCACAGCTGCTCTCACACCCGTTCGTTGTGCGACGCGACGTCGAGGCATCAAGGCGCGCATTGCAGGAGATCATTGTGGAAACTCTGTAGCCTGTAATAGGAGTCAGCATACGTAGATCAAGGAGAATTAAGCAGCTGATGCTGGTGATCTGTGTAACGTGATTAACTGATTACTGATATTAAGTCTCTCTCTCTAGTCCCAGATTTGACTGCAATTCACAGCTTACAAATTATTGTATCTGACAACTTGGATGCAAATTTTCGCCAGCTCGATGCAAGATTGGATTTTGATGCACATGCTTATTCTGTGTGCTTAAGCCTTACGGTTTCTTGATCGGCTTATTACTTTCCTGGATGAGAACGCTAGAATAATAGGTGGATGCGTACGTAGCGCGCGCTTCGCCGGTGCCTGACTGCTTGTTGTTTGGCTTTTTTACCGAGCTAATGGCCTGTGGTGGGCGACGCATGGAAACGGTCCGATATTCGTGCATTAGATTTAGATTAGATTCTTCTTCTGTGATGGTTTGTTTTCATTGTGATTGGTGTTTTGACGATGAAGGGAAGATTGCCACGTTCTACATGTCTTAATTAAATCTATGGAGCTGAAACAGATACTTGAAACTTCAGTGCAAAGACTAGACTACGAGAACTTCTGAGGTATTTCATCCTTTCAGGGAATGATATCTGAACTATGATGAGAAGAACCGCTCTTGAAGGGAATTTTATCGTGCATTGGCTTGGTGTACAATCACCAACTGATCTTTGGTTGGTTGCTCTCATTAATTGCTTGGCAAGCCGTGGAGGCACGGCCAGGCGATCGAGGTGGACTACAAGGCCGACAACAACATCACTGGATCAGGGTTTTATGCGCACCAGCCTGACCCCACCTCGCCCCCATCCCTTCTCCTCAACCCGTAGGCGCACCCCCACCCCGTCATGCCCCTAGATCGCAGGCCCCAATCGTGGCGCACGCCAAGTTCGATGGCCACCGGCTCGTCGCAGCCCATGCCCCGACACCCACATGCACGTTGTAGCAGCACCAGCAGACCCCGCAGTAACCCATGGTGGAACATTGACCAACGATACTTTGAAGGCTTTGCGGGACCTAGGGCTTGTGTGCGGCAAGTCGTGCCTAGATGGCGCTGCCCCTCAACAAAGTTCTTAGGTGCCGAGTTCATGTTGGTGGGAGCCGCCAGTGGTGTGTGTGTGTGTGGGGGGGTGAGGATTGGATTAGAGCTTTCTTTTATTTGGTCTGGTTTTGGTCTTGTTATATGGTGCCTTGATTCGAGTTTGGTCTGATGTGCCCATGATCTGGTTCGATCTATTTGGTATTCAATCTCGGCTTCTTTGTTTGGGTTTAGAACATTAGGAGACCGAGGTTTCCGAGGTAGATACGCAGACAGAGGCAGGGACTCTGTAAATAATAAAACAATCCTAATTCTATACGTAATCTGGAGGAGAGGTGGAAGAAATAAAGAGGTGAACCAAAATTTTGGTGAACTGAAATTTTATCTCTTTATTAGTAGGTATAGATTTGAACTGTAGATGCTAATTTCCAAGTTTGATTAAAGTTAGTTAAGAGAGTTTTATTTATAGACAACGTTAAAGTGCCTCGGGGCCTCACTCTTCATGTGATGGATTATTTTTCTATACATAGCTGGTCAAACATAAGGTGATTTTAGGAATTAATTTATTTCGAGACATTGGAGAGGACGATTGGAGGCAAAGCATGGCCGTGGTACAGTGCTCGCAGTCGAAGGTTGACATCCCACATGTATTGTCAGGAAATCTGCTGAATGGAGCGAACGACTCCAGCTCGGCCTGCAGCACGCCTCGGTGCTCGGTTGCCGTCGATGTTTTCTTTGGCATGACTGCCGTGTGCCGTGCCGTGGCGCAAAGCTCAAATGATCCGATGCTTCCGAATTTGGATCAAGGCAGTTGCCATGGCGCCGCACCTTTGTTTTCCCGAGAAACGCGTCGGTCGGCTGGTGCTGGGAGCGCCATGCGCTCTTATTAGCCTCCCCACGTCTCATGCCATCTGCCTCCCACTCCTCCCCGCGACGCGACGGCCGTCCCCTCGGTCGTCCGGTCGCCCTCCACCTCACCTCGTCGCTCGTCGGCGAGGGGAGCAACGTCACCTCTGCCTTGAATCGTACGTGTGGCCACGCCTTGGACTCTCTCATCGTCTCCGTCCAATTCTTTGTTGGCAGACGCCCTTCAGTTTCTTTTTCTCCTTGCTCTGATTGTAATGTTCAGTCAGTTTCGTGTTTGATTCCTACCACGCTGACAGGGCAATAGATTGCTTGATTTATCTCGTTCTTTTGGTAGATGGGAAAAAAAAAAAGAAGCATTATTGGTCGTGTAACTTTTCGATTTTACAGCAACTGTTCATCAGAAGGCACCCCGGCCGATCTGATCCACCGGATCGGGCGCCAAACCCCATATATCCACGGTGGTGCAAGAAGGGAAGCCGGGCAACAAGATGATCTGCTGCTGCCGTGGCGCGGAGGAGGATACGTACGCCGCACCTGCAAGCCGTCACCCAGCAGCACCTACGAGTACGTCGCAACACAACGCAGGTAAAAAAAAAAAAATACGATGACAGTTCAGTTGCATTGTGAACATAATGCCAGTTCCTTTCTAAACTACAAAATGCCAGCAGGCCGCGGCAAACCAAGAGGGGCCTAATGCACCGAGGGAGTAGTGGGCCGCCGAAGGTCCTTCCCATCGATGTGCCGGCGATGTCCCTGAGCGAACTGAACAACATCACGGGCAAGTTCGGGCAGAACGCCCTGGTCGGAGAAGGCTCCTACGGCAAAATCTACCGCGCCGTGCTCACCTCCGGGGAGCCCGTCGCCATCAAGAAGCTCGATCCCAGCGTGTCCAGCGACTCCGTGGCAGACTTCTCTGCTCAGGTCATCACACCGCAACAACTGAAACACAACAGATGAAACCTTTTACCAACTAAATGGCAAACCAACCGGTGTGTGGTTGTGTGTGATGCAGCTGTCGATGGTCTCGAGGCTCAAGAACGAGTACTTCCTGCAGCTGTTGGGCTACTACCTGGACGACAGCCACAGGATCCTCGTCTACCAGTTCGCCTCACACGGCTCGCTGCACGACACGCTGCACGGTAGAGTACATTTTTCGCAAATGCCATGGCATGCCATGGCATTGGCATCGTAGTCGTCAGTCTGGCACGCTGAAAGCAACCCTGACGCGCGCGGCGTGGGCAGGCAAGAAGGGCGTGAAGGACGCGACGCCGGGCCCGGCGCTGAGCTGGGCGCAGCGGGTGAGGATCGCCTACGGCGCGGCGAGGGGCCTCGAGTACCTGCACGAGAAGGTGCAGCCGTCCATCGTGCACCGGGACGTGCGCTCCAGCAACGTCCTCCTCTTCGACGGCCACGACTCCAAGCTCGCCGACTTCAACCTCACCAGCCAGCCGCCCGACGGCGCCGCGCGCCTGCACTCCACGCGCGTCCTTGGCACCTTCGGTTACCATGCTCCTGAGTGAGACTGAGCTAGCTATCCAAGTTTCAAACTGATTGTTGCTAGAGCAAGAGCAAAACGGATCTTGTTATTCAACATGTGGTATCGTTTTCCAAAGGTACGCGATGACTGGAGTGTTGACGCACAAGAGCGACGTGTATAGCTTTGGAGTGATACTGCTGGAGCTGCTAACCGGCAGGAAGCCCGTGGACCACACCATGCCCAAGGGACAGCAAAGTCTGGTGACATGGGTGAGCCAGCCATGCTCAATGCATGTTCCTGCTGCATTTTCTTTTGTTTATCTACTCCTGCATGCCCCAGTAAAAAATCCATAAGCATAGCTTACTGATATCTGAATTTCTTTGACAAAACAAAGGCCACGCCGAGGCTGAGCGAGGACAAGGTCAGCCAATGCGTGGACCCCGAAGCTAGGGGGCGACTATCCCCAAAAAGCCGTAGCAAAGGTAACAAGATCAGGCAGGGTCTTCTGCTCTCAAGCGTTAACCGATCCTCATTGAGATCATCACATCCTGTCAGTCGAAAAATTAACTTGAGAGAAATTTAATTTCTGTGTGTTCA
>JADLZK010000357.1:0-36095 GCA_015847255.1 Hyparrhenia diplandra | reverse complement strand
GGATTTCAAAATGCATGAATAAATACTTTGAGGTGTTTGGATTGCGGGAATTGATAACTGAGAATCACAAAACAGGTAAAGGATAAAAAGTCACTATGAGTGGTTAATAAGGGTAGATTAGTTGCATAATTTGCATGTGGGGCCATTGGTCCATGAACTGGACCTATCTATGCGTATTGCATTTGCACACGTATGTTTTCGATTGGGACCAAACACACTCGTTTTCATCCACTCGTTCCTCCTGCCAAACACAGTCGTCGTTCTCCACCTCATTCTTCCTGCGTCTTGCTTTCGGGTGAGGCCATTGTGGGCGGCCATGAGCGGGGGCTTGGCGGCGCTGCTTGGGAGGCCATGAGCAGCAGGCGTACTTGGAGCACAGCAGCGGCAGCGAGATGGGAGGCCATGAACGGGGGCGGGCGGCCCTGCTTAGGACAGAGCAGCAGCGTAGTGGGCGGACGCGGGCAGCACGCCCTGGTGCAGAGCTGTGGCATGGTGGCCGGGCATGGGAGGCTAGGCGGATTCGGCAGCGCGTCGTCCAGTCCACATGACGTGCCTGTACGTTTCTCTCTTCTCGTGTGTTTTCCTCGGGCAAGTGCGAAGGAAAAAGAAACAAAACTCCGAGTGGATGGTTTTTTTCCTGTGAAACATACGTAGCTCGTTGCCGTTCCTCCGGAAAGGAAGCTACGAATCCACCAGTTCCAAACGCACTCCGCAGACTTTTTCCTATAGGATTGTAAACCTCCAAAAAAAAAAAAATATGAAGGCGCGCGCCGTCTAAGCAACCTCCGGCGGCCTGTCCGCGTAAGTCTTATTTCCATAGCCGTTGGATGAAATCTGATGGTGCATGATGATCCTTTACAGCGATCATGTCAATTTAATGGAGCTGCTGCCGGCCAAGTACCCTCTGTTGGGATGCAGACATGCACATGGCTCAATTGTCGTGGTCTGGTTGTGAGTCACTGCGGCTGATCTGCTATCTTTAGTAATATTGCACAACCTCACACATGCACCATGCACCGTGCATGCACTGATTGGTCTCGGCAGTGTGGTCACTTCACTTTGAATGCCTCTGCTCCTAGCCCTGTGGGACGTTGTTGCAGGCGGCCGTGCTCTCGCGCTGCTCTCTGCTCGCCGTCGTTAGCCATTCATGGCGATGCGGCCCACGCATGTTATATCGAACATGGATGACCACGTCCGCCAGTTTACTAGCAACAAGCCACGTCCTGCCATGCCGGTGTTGCACTGCATCGTCGTTGCTCTTCAATGTGACGATTAAGACAGGGAGACGAGCATGGGCTTGTGTGCACACCAGCGGCGGGAGAGGACACAAGCAGCGAGCTGAGCGCGGACACGATGCGACGACGCAGCAACAGCAGGACCAAGCCCGCGCGCGCACGCTGGAAGTACGTAGCAGTGCACAGCTCGAACTTATGCCAAGCAGTGCATGGCAGAGCTGGTACGCAGCAGCAGGTCAAGTCCACTTTCACATGTTGGAGATTATTGGCAGCACGTAGTTAAGAGATCAAGGCCAAGAAGTGCATGGTGCATGCCAGCAGCTACACGACGTCGGCTCTGCCAGAAAGCACCCGAACGTGCATGCATGCACCACAGGCAAGACTGCTAATGATCAAGCACTAATCTACTAGCTAGCAGTTAATAGTAGTCTGTCCGAACGCTTGCGGCCAAGGATTTCAGCTGCACCCCCGAGTGGCCATGCCCTTTGCACTACACCATAGTTGATACCTGCGCCACTCTGCATAGGAACATGGAGCTTCCTTTCTTCCTACAAATACATACAGCCTGAGCGTCCCGGTCCTAACCCTCTCACCAAGAGCAGCCATGGCAGTTGCTTAGTCGAACCACCACGCCAAGCCTCGGTTGTCGTTCCTGTCGGAGACGATCGAACGTCGCGGTCGAACCACCGCGCCAGACCTATGCACACTAAGCTGTTGATGTTGATCACCGTGCGTTAGCCAGTTAGCCGCTTTAGCTTGCCGAGAAGCCGCGGCCATCGTGAGTAACGTCCGCGAACTGCTCATAATATACATATATGCTTGTGCGTGAGGTAGTTAGAGCACGTGAAGTGCTTGTTAGATTTGCTTGTTAGCTTTGCCCTGTTAGCCTTGCTTTCAAAAGTCAAGCCTTCTCTAGGTGTGTGAAATTGTAGAAATTCAAAGTAGAGTTCTAAATCCATGAAACTTTTATCGTGGCCTTAATTCATTGTTATGTGCTTGCTGTAGTTTTTATAGACTTAAACTAGAATGTTTGGCATGGTAGCTAAATATCCATTTAAAATTAATATCCATAGTTTGATATTTATCTCAAAAGAATAACTTTGTCGTTCATCTAGCGTAAAACATGGAAAATGATGGAGTCAACGGCAGCATGGGCAAGGGTAAGAGTGTCGTGAATAGCAACATGGACAAGGGTAAGAGCGTCGTGGAGGAACCAGGGCCACCACTTCAACCCCGACGGTTTTTCGATGGCGGCGCCCCCTCATGCCACATACATCGATCCCAATCGTATGCCCTTGTCCCCATTCTTGTGCTTCCAATAGATGGTTCCCGCCTTCGTGTCCCCATGCCCCAGTTGTTACCGCCAAAGGTATTATTTCATTTAATTAGTTTTATTTGGATGAGGCATGGCATTATTTGGCTATCAATTACCACCGCCCCTAACACGAAACGCATCATGACTGTAGGTTCCAACTGAGATTACCATATCACGCAGAGGCATGCTAAATCAGATCCTTCCTGAGATAGGGCGCAGCTATTCGCGACCGAGGGAGCAATGAAGGTGGGTAGGCGAGCATGATAGCCCGGCTCGGCATTGAGATTCGTCCCAAACAGGGCAGGAAGAGCATGCCTGGGAGGTTCGGACTTTCACCCAGTGCCCCTTTTAGGGCGAGAATATGATGCACAAGAAAGTGTTTCCGAGCGAGCAATATGGTATTTTGTTTCAAGGATGAATGTTAACATCAATGATCTAACCTATCCCGCCTTCAAGGGACTCTATAAGGAAGTGGACGCTTGCATGCTTTCTCCCAACTTGTTCGAGCAGGTGTGATGAGCTACGTGTAGAGGCGGAGGGGCTATTGAAGTCTCATAAAAACTTTTTGGACCGCCTTGGCTCCATCTGTTCGAGGGTATGGTGATATCCTTTTTGTTAGCTACTCCTCTTATGGCCGTTGGAGCAGAGGTACCTCCGATTCTTGGAGTAGACCCACGGTTTGTACAGCTTGTCCAACAATTATTCAGCCTTGTGATGGACAACATCCCTACGTACATCCCTAGTGGGAGTCTTTAAAGGTATGCATGCTTTGTGTTGGGTTCCACCCACTGTTTTGCGATGTTCCGAATGGATCACTAACCTATATTTATGCGCTTCCACGGGACCCGATGAACAAGGTCCTCCAAGAAGGGCGAGCTCATAAATCCGGAGGCCTATGCTATCCCCGGCGGTCTCCTAGAGGCCGTTGTATCCTATGCCACGACGAGAAGAACCATCCAAAGACAAATAAAACACCAAGACCGGCGCACGTGTAACTAGAAGCCCTATATGGGTCCCTGCGTCCAAATACAATCATGGTCTCCGGTGCTTATTCACCAATCTTAGGCTCCTATGCTATGTTATCATGCACGTTATTACGTACGTTTGTGTGTACCTTTGCTTCTGCGTGTCCTCGCCTTTGTACTCACGAGTGTCCCCGGTCACCACCATGTGATGAATATATGTGGCCCCCTGTTTGTGATCTCGTGTATTTCATACTAAATCATAGTAGTGTAGCACATAAATGAAACACTTGCCACGTAGATGGAAGAAAACGTGAAGAAAGAAATATGGAGGGCAGCTAGATGTATCCGACGGTATCCGCCAGAGATAAGTCTACCACCTAAGCCGCTTTTGAGTGGCGAGAATCATGCACAAACTTGTTGCTAACTAGCACTGCAGTAGACCCCAAAACCAAAACATAAACATAACACGAAGTCAGTAACACACTTAGACCACGAAACCAAAAAAGGCGACATGCAACCCATAACGTATTAAAATAGATCCCCCCAGTCTTTTTTGGTCAAAAAAACATGTTAAAATAGATCCATGCTCGGTAAGGTCACTATGCTTCGTTTACATTATTTCAATTGGATGTTAAATAATGTGTATGCAAATTAGATCTCATTGTATCTCTTATTTTTGACTTGTTTGCACTAGGGTTCAACAAGATTGTTTAGGAATCAAAAATCCATCCATGAATCAAAATCTCAATATTTGCAATTTTATTCAAGAGCATAACATGTAAACAAGTGAAATATGTTGTGGATACTTGGATATGTACCAGCATAGTCAATAACTAATGAATCGACATTATCAATTAGAAGGAATTCGGTCCCATTATCCATCCGCATAGTAATACACAATTACATTCAGTCTTGGTCATATGTAGACATACTAAGCAAGGTCTGGTAGTCTCATGTCTTTGTATATTGCAAGAAACAAAATTCATGGCATATTGCTAGAAGCAAAATTCATGGAAGCAAAGGCTAGCGGCGTATCATCTCAAAGAAGAAATTCACAAGTTAGTTATGTTGGCCAGTCAAGCAACAAAAATCATGACAAGAAATTGGTCAAAATACAAGTAAATCACTCGAAGCTGTTACAAGCATATGAGCACATATCCGGATTGGGGTGAACACGTTGTCGGGGATGAAGGTTATATGCATGTACCGCAGATTGGAAGGCGAAGGCATTTAATCCAGTAGAGAGAAGAAATCAAAGCCATGTCGTTGGTGCTGTCCTCCTCGTGGATCCAAGAATCCTGCAACCCCAAACCCTTGGCCACGCCTTACGAGTTCACATTACGGTCTTCTCCAAGGAGGGACGAGATCGACAAAGTGGTTTACCTTTTGTATATCTGAAAGCAAACAAACATAAACCAAAGATGAAACCGACAAAGTGGATAAACAAGTATGTACTTTAGAATGCACTTGTAACCGACACGCTTACCAACTATGTGGTTTTTCAGGATAACGTGAGAATACACATCTAGGTTTAATAGGATTGCACTTTAGACTTGTAACTATTATCTGCACTAATTGCAGAACTTGAATTAAAATTCAGAGTGATAGACTGTTGTACAGAAAGGTTGGCGAACACTAAAAGATTTAGTCATAGTATGCACCGGGAAAGTGGTACATCGAACTTTGCTTAAGTGATATAAAACACCGAGAGATCGCAGTAATGAACTTTATGCTTCTCCAATTCTTCACATTGGCAACTGAATGAAGTTGAGTTCCATGTCAGTAGCACTTGATTTGTATTATTCTGCACACATGAATGTTCAGAGTTAGAAGCATCCTTCCTTACCTTTTCCAGAAGTCTGTACAAACTATTCTTTAGTTGCGCCTCTTTCAAAGAACGCGCAAAAACAAAAGGTTTTTATGAGCCCAAGGCAATGACACCTTCCTCATTTTTCAGTTTAATTTAAGCTTATCTTTTTTGGCAATATTTATGTAAACATTAAGGAAGCATCTTCAATGTTAGTTGGAGGAATATATATTACAGAAATCGCCTAAATAAATAAATAAACCATAAACTTATTTTCTCATATGCGGGACACGCCGTTCGTGATTAAGAAACAGTAGCTACAACTCAGAACTAGACAGGGCAACTTTAATTAAACACAACACTTAAAGCTCATGTTTGTCAAATTTGAATAAACAGCAGCCTAGGCTGCAACCACCTGCAACGTTGATATACTAACCAGTGAAACATGGAACTACAACTAACCATAGGTACTTGACCAAAAAATATGGGCATGAAAGCGAGACCATAGGGGTCATCACACACCGAGTCGCTAGTGCCGTATACAAAATGCCAACCTTTTAACACACGCTTCATGGATTGGAGGGGAAAATAACAATAAGAATTACTACATAAGGTGCCTGACAAGCAGGTAACTTAGCTGATATAGTTTCATATATGCAGGCACAAATCACAGATCTCAGCGTATCACGAATTTACTAATAGGCCATTGTAGATTGCACAGAGAAAAACTGAACCTTTGACACTTAGAATCTGTGGGAAAGAGGGGGAAAAAAAAAGCATGCCTTTTGGTTTTACGCTTGAGGCATGGCATTTCTTTGAACTGATGATTGTCGATGGCTGCTGCTTCCTGGGGTGAGCAGATTTAGATTCACATGTTCACTTAAATCACCCCCGCCCCCCTCTCCGGCCCCCACAAAAATAACATGCTGAACAGGTGCTACTACCACAACACAAGTTCCGGCAGCAAGAAATCCATGGCTAATTGACTATCTGTACACACGAGAGAAACAAACATTTGGGCTTGAATAATAGCACTGAAGGGTTGTGTACTACGAAGGACCACAGCTCGGGATCTCCTTGCCTGCGGTCGCAGCCGACGGTGACTGGGTGGCCGCCGCTGCGTGCCTGCGCGTGAGAGGGGCTCTAGGACCCTCGCCGCCCGTCGGAGCGACCCCGCGGCGCCGCCGCCGGAGGTACCGCGCCCCATGTTCTTCCGGAGGTCTAGGCCCTGCTGCGCCGCTGCTGGATGTGCCGCGGCCTTGTGCGCCTTCGGAGGCGCCGCGCTGTGGATCTCGCTGGATCTGCGCAAGCTTGCGAGAGAGAAAGAAAGAGAGAGAGTTGTACGGCTGAGGGAGGGAGAGAGAAATGAGTGAGAGGAACCGGTTATACAATCTAGGGTTTCTTAGATGAATTAATATAAATAAACATTTCATTTCCCTTTTATTTGTAAAGTAGAAATAATACAAGTTAAACTACTTGTTCAATCTAACGATGTTTATAAAGAAATACGTGTATACAATCTAGGGTTTCTTAGATGAATTAATATAAATAAACATTTCATTTCCCTTTTATTTGTAAAGTAGAAATAATACAAGTTAAACTACTTGTTCAATCTAACGATGTTTAGAAAGAAATACGTGGAAGCATTAACTCTTCTAAATCTACAACTCTTATTTTGGTTTAACTTGTTCAATCTAACGATGTATAGGAAATTACAAAGACAAGGGATGCTTTCGTCATTGCTTGTTGCATCAAGCCTTGACGAATATTCTTTGTTCTACAAAAGTAATGCAGGTAGTTCGTTTGGGTTGTACAATCGTATTTCATGGCCTTTACATCACTAATAATTAATTGCGTTCCTATACATTTAGCCTCCCACACAGTTTTATACATCCGTCCCCATTGTTTATTTGGTGAGGCGAGCCATGGATTCTATTATATAAGGTGGACGTATCGTATCCCAAGATCTACATCAAAAAAATTTGTGTATAGTATACATTCTGTGCATTACGAATCATTCAATGGTGCGATACTTGACCAAGGAAAAAAAGATAACAATCAACCCCTTAAAAGAATCTCATCCCGAGGTTCGGAGCGAGAATCAAGAGGGAAGGAAAACAACTAAATTACACAAACATGAAAGTACATACAAAGAGATTACATGAGTACCATACTAAACTGCTCGGATTAGAACAACACACGGCTAAGAGCAGGGACGAACAACTAAGCACCTAATCTAACACCTCGATAAGCGAGGGCAATGAAGGAACAACGTGGATAATGATTATCCGGAACATGGCAAAAGACCAACGGATCCGTAAAACATGAGTGCGAAAAACTTCGATCATTGCAAGCGCTAAGATGAAAAGCATCCCGAGAACAAATACTTCAACGAACGCCATATCTGGTAGCTCTATGTCCATCCGCTCCTTCCTTCCGACTTGGTGGCTTCCCAATCTTCTCCTTGACAAGAACCGGTGGAGAGAAACAACTCAGAGCTCTACCCCGATCCGAGATGGGAAAGGAAAAAGGGGCATGCAGGGGGGGATTTTATAGCTAGGTGGGCGAGAGGTGGGGCACAACACGTCGGGAAGTAGGGCGCGTGGAGGAGCATCGCCGGCGGGTGCCGGACAAGATTGGCCATGGCACGCTTCCGCTGCACGAACCAAAGTGGGGAGAGGGAGAGGATGAGAGGAGTGGATTCGCCGGCAAGGAGGCGTGCGAGGGGGCTGTGCCAAAAGACAAGAAGACGGGGGGGGTCCGCACGGGACGGCGCGTGTCGAGAGCCGACACGAAATCGGGGAAAAGGAGGGGCGCATCTGCGAGGACGGCGAGTGCGGCACAACATCAGTAGCCACACGCCACCGCGGAAACACTAGGGCCCCCACGACACCGTTGACGTCCGTCGGTGCGCGGCGACCGCCGCCAGGCGTACGCAAACCGTGCCCAAAAACAGCGCCGCAATTACCCGTCCATCAAGGTTTTTTTTTCGAGATCATGCTCCTCTCTTTTCCAAAGAACTATATTATCTTGGTCACTTGAAAGAGCACTACTCCATCAACTCATTGTGGATTTCTGTTTGAACACTAGAATATTTTACCAAGGAGAATATTTTATTATAAGAGTAATATGGTGGTGTAACTTGGTAAAAGACAACCGACCAACAGCCTCGATACCAAAGCGCGTGCCAAGCGGCGTCATCCTGTGGCGGTAAAGTTCCCGCAGGGGCCCTCGGTTTCGTCGCGGCACCATAAGCTATTAACCGGCGACAATTATCAATTTACACAAGAAAAGCAATGGGGGTCGAGACCACGAAGTAGAAGAGGATTGCAAGGGAAGATTCAGGGCAACAAGGACGCCTTTTATAGCAAGGAACAAGGAATTCAAATCCAAAGAATGGATTTAATTTAAAAATGATTCAAATGTTCTATCGGGACATCCACAACAAGTCAACACAAGTATTCTCTATCGGGCAAACACGATGGATTATGCAAAACAACTTCCAAACCTCCACTTATAGGAAACAACACTCAAGCACATGCTCTCACACTTCTCCTCACAGCACCTGCCCTCCATGGCAAGGCAATCTACTGGCTACGAACGGGATACAAGGACAAGTTACAACACTAGAACACAACGAAGGAAAGCACTACTAGCTAAAGATGCACCTCCACGAGACAACTAATCTGCAGCCGAACCACCAACTTCCTTCTCGGGCTCCATCCTGGCGTCTGCCCTCTTCTTTGGTGGTTGAGTGAGGGGCAACACGGGCTCTTCTTCCGATATATCTTCGTGGTGGCGATGCTGGTGGCATCGTGGAACTAACCCTCTTCCTTCCGGTTGTGTGGATAGGGACTTCCTCCAAGATTGGGCGCCCAACCCTTCCATGACGAGTGCCCCACGCTTGTCCCCGGTGACAAGATAGGCATCCTTCAACTCCCGGACATGCTGGTCTTTAGCCTTCAGAGGTCCTCCTTCCGGCGGCAACCGCACGCCTTTACTCAAGGCGGCCCGTATCGGCATGCGCTTCAGCAAGCTGCACCTCTAGCATCCTGGAGAAGATCTCGGCCTCCTGGGCTCGACGAAGACACTTGTTTAGCTCGAGGGCCCGCGGTCATACCGCTCATCCGGAGCGAGCAAGTATGTAGTCAGGTGCACCACAACCGGACCACCTTGAAGTTGCAAGGCCGCCAGACGAGCTTCCCAAACCAGCCGATTCTTGTCCCGAGGAGGGAAGAACCGCATGGGAGAATGGGCAATGGGCTCTTCATAGACTTGGCAAAGGTGCCGCAGGGCCTTGCGAGCCACAACTTGATAGGTGTCGATGAAGCGAAAACCCGCTTGCGATCACGCTCCGTGCTTCAAAGGCTTTTGGGGAACTTCTCACTCTTCCCAATGTAGACGGTGACCTCACATCGCCGGTGCCAAGCTCCTCATACTCACGACCTTGGTACACCGGGCGGTCCTTCACTCCAAGCTCTTGCGGGGGTGGTGTACGAACCTTGGGAAAACCCTCGATGTTCAGCAAAGAGTCGCTAGCCAAGTCTTCGCCATCTTTGGTGGGTGGTGGTTGCAAAGGCGAAAAAGGAGAGGGAAGCTTGGACTAAAGCAAGGGCTAGGCAAGGGGAAAGGCACTGAGTGAGATTGGTAAGGGATAGGTGCCCCTATTTATAGGCAAAAAAGGGCAAAGGGCATGGTAGAGTCCACCGAGAACCTGATGTGAGAACCAGCGATAAGAACACATCGGGATTGTTTATGTGCGCCAACATAAATAGTATGCCGAGACATAAAGGAATTGATATGACTACAAGGCAGGGTCCGACAAAAAAAACGCCGAAAGAGTGTACCAAGGCGTGAGACACGATAAACGCGACATAGGGCGAGCACGACGCTCAAAGCCACATTAAAGAACGAGGCAAGTCTATCACGACCACGACATGACGACTCAAATCCATGAGACACCGTGGTCACTTTGCATATTTCTGAGATTTGAGTTTAACCACATCACCCAAGCAAGCGAAAGCGCGGGCAGCAAATGGCTAGTTCCCATGAAAAACCTCCAATCCAAACAGGCCCTTATAAAGGAAAAAAAAAATTCTGGGCTAAGAAAATATATGTCGAAATGGCTCAGCCTGTTAAACCACTATATGCGGCCCACACCTAGGCCTGGGCCAGGAAAACGCTATGTCCCGCACGGCCCGGTTAGCCCGTGTCGTCTGTCAACGTGCGTGAGCCGTTGATCGTCGATGGATGGCTGTCGGCTGCTTACAACAACGAGTATTATTGATATGTATTGTGTTACTCATATAAGCATTTTTTATTTCACTCAAAAAAAAATATAAGCATTTTTTATATAAAGTTTACAATTTGCAATTTTCCATGCTTGAGATCTCTTTTTTCGGTTTTTGAAAATGGGCAACCGCATTCATAGACATATTTATTTAAGACTATAAGCACATGCATGGATTTTAATTGGTAGCAATAAACCTTGGGTTGATTTGGTTTCTGAAATATTATTATTTCATGTCAATCGAGATTTGGAGCATTAGTGTCTGAATGTAAATGATAAAAATACTTCAATATGTGAAATGGATATAGTTGGAGAAACTACATCCTCTTTGTACGTGCGTAGCGTTGTGGTTCAAAAATATTTGTAATTGTTGTTTGTGTGCATCTAGTGTCAAATTGTCGTTGCCTTATTTTTCCTTTCTATTGACTATGTTTCACTATAATCTTCTATCCTACAGTTGGATTATTCTCTACACACCAGATCTAAGGGCTCATGTTAAAGCTAGATCATAAACGAGGGTTGCGATCAAAAGTTTGTGTAAAAGTCTTACACCCACACACCCGCCCATGCATGGAAGGAAACCGATCATGCGCCCATCACTTACGCACGAAGGAAACCAATCAAGGGCAACCACTCCTCTCATGCATGGATGGAAACCGATCACCGTCCCAATCACGACGCGACTCTCCATTCCCTCGCATGCGCCAACGCCCTCTAATTCTAGGTTACCATAAATAGTCATGCATGTCAAAGGAATGGTGCTGCCTCCGTCGCTGGTGGTGGCATGCGCCGGTTACACTTTAAGAACGACGATGACCGCCTTCGTTGCTGGTGGCGGCAGGTGTCGGGACCCCTTGAAGCACGACGACGACCTCGATTGAGCGATTAAGATGACGACCTCGATTGAGCGTTTAACCACTGCGTCCCCGCACCAGGCACGTCGTGTTCCTGATCCACCGATGGATCAATTTGTTGGCGGCGCGCTCACTTTTTCTATATATACACGCTTGCTGATTTTCTCCCAAATCCCTTCGTGCCACGTATTAGACATTCATTAACTTTTGCTTCCTCTATTGTGTCCTTGCCGTAAGAGATGGTGGTGGAGGCGACCATGTAGAGCGGCAGCCATCCTATTTTTCTTTGAATTGTAAAATATGATGAACTAGATAAGGCCGGTTCTTGTAGCAGGTCCGACAACAGTTAAATAGGGAGAGAGTGTGAACTCCGGACGTTTATTTTAATAAATATTTACAGAATTGTAATTCAGTATTCTTGTGTGGGCAATGCTCGCACAAACTGATAATTGTTTTAGAAAGTAAGTACGGATCATTTGATTAGAACTAATCTAAGCACTAAAGTGTAGCATATATCTCGCGAACTTTCTTAGACATCCTCGACGCTTGCTGATGCTAAAGTTATGGAGGCAATCTCTATTCTTGATTAAGAAGTTAGCTAAAATGTAAGTTGCGTTATTTATTGCCGCAATATACAAAAAAGTATAATTGTCTCCCTATATCCGGTTGCATATTTATGTTTCCCCAAAATTAAAACCGTATACCCAAAAAAAAAAAAAAATTGAAACCGTAGAGTTAGCACGAGCATTATACTAGTTATTTATAGGGAAGAACAACATAATAGCCTGAAACTTAATAGTCTTAATACTATATCTTCATAAACCCATACTTGAATTTAATTTAGATTTGCCTATTCAATTAGAGATTTGCAATGGAATAATATTACTATTACTGGACCTAATGGAAAAAATAATTTCCTTAAAATATTAATTAGAGTGTAATGCGTGGAGTAAATATTTTGAATATATCTTGACAATGTAATAATGATATTTGTATTTTCAAATATGTGGTGCAATGAGGCTGATGGTGCTTGCGCTTTTGGAGGACAAAGGATTTGGGAATTATTCTTGGATTTTTTTTTGTTTATTTAGTGGGATTAGAAAAATAAGTTTATATCCTTTCCTCTACGATTTCGGGTACAAATAGCATTTTCTGCGGAGTCTGGTGCACTGTTCTGTGGACCATGCCTTCGCTCTCTTGGTTTATGTGAACCATGTGCATCGACCGAAGAGAGAGAGGTCGGGAGGGAGCAGAGAGAGAGGGAGAGTGGAGCGCTCCTCTGGCTACAGATCCATGGCTGTCGGTGGACAACAAGGGGAGAGGGGTAGGAAGAGAGGAAGAGCAGAGGACGCGGGACAAGCTGGGCGGCCACGACAATGACGTAGGGCAGGTAGCCGCGTCCGTTTTCACGACGCCCTCCCAGCGTCCCAGCTCCCAAAGACGGGCGGCCCCGACGCGCAGCCTCTTCACCGGCACGGGCGGCCGCCAGGCCGCAGCCCCGTCACGGGCGCCCAGCCGCTTGGCGGCCCTCTCTCTCTCTCTCTCGCTGGCGCGAGAAGTGATCACCGGGGAGGCGAGGGGCGGTTGAGCGTGACGCCCCCGGCGAGGCGTTGCGGGCGGTGCGAGCCCGCCGCCAAGGGCGAGAGGAGGCTCAAGCGCCGCTGCCGCATCCTGGTGGTGCTCGCCCCGCGAATCGGGCGGGCGGTGTCCGCGTTGACGGCGGCAGTGGTCAGCGCAGCGAAGCTCAGCTACGGCTTTTGAGAAAGCGCTAGATGACAATGGACTGGCCTCGATCGATCTGGGCCGTCCGATCAAATGACGAGTGACGTGGCTCGATCTGAACCCTTCCGAATTGGCCGGGAATCGTAGAAGAGATTCCAATTGCCCATCGCAGTTGCGCCCGGTCCGAATCACGGAATCTTTGAGCCCCGTTCGGTGGCTGTGGGCTGGGTCAATGTGTTCGGAGAAAGCGATTGGCCGGCCGACCGGGTTGGATGATACCGCGGTAGAGAAATTATCGCGCACGGCCGCGAACGGGCGTAAAGCTGAAGGATGTGGCGGGTCCGTCGTAGACACCGCCCACGGAGCCCCACACGAGGCCAAGCAAACCGTATGCCGCGCCGCCGCCACACGCTGCGTACATGGCTGGCAAGCGGGTCAATTCCCGGCGTCGTGTCGCTATCGAAAGTTCCTTGTGCAATAGGAAATGGCGGGCGCAACGGAATCATCGAAAGCGCTCGGTCCTCGTACTCGTACGCTCGGCTTACGCCAAAACGGCGTGTCATGACGGGAATAGGAGTTTTGAAAGTGGTTGTCTTTTTAAGTTTAATTTTATTTATTTTAGTTAAATCTTTAAAAAATCATAAAATAGAAAAATCTAATTATATTGGACTTCACATGGGTGTCTGCAAATGTGAATATAATATATGGTATGTTTTAGTATAAAGTTTTTATAGTAGATTTAGATCTACGCTTTTATATAATAAATTGTAATAATTTGTATCTGCAATTTCGGTCTAATTGTGGTCAAATTTTTATGGCGGCTGAATTATTGTAGGCTTGAACTGTAGTAAAAAAATATATATTCATTTGATCATGTATAACTGTAAATATTGTTGTCATCCTCAGTGGTATGGTTTTTTTTCTAACCTTTCCATTAAACAAAACCTGAGCTGACATCATTTTTTTTTTTTTTTTGTCTAATAGAAATCACGACAAAGTTTTTATTGTCCTTTCTATAAAAAAAGTCGTCCCCAAAGCTGGTCCGTAGACATGTATGGTTAGTTAGAAGATTTTTTAGGAAAAAAATTTAAAATTGAAAGTTCTCAAGGATAAAAGCTATAGGACTCGCAACCAATTAAAGTTGGGCAGTGCTATCAACTTTGGATAGATTATTCTTGGTCCCTAAGTCCATTACATTCAAAGCTGCAAATATCTGCAAATAATGGAACATATAAACATACTACACCGACCGAAGAACAGCATTGTGGTGTCCAAATTACTGCGGAAAGAATACATACAAAGTGTTACACTGTACATCGAGCCGAAGAAAAAAAAAAAATCAGTGAACTGAAGAAACTTCAAATGTCTGAACATTTGTACACACGTGCTTACTTGACGAAGTCCTTAAAAAGCTCTTCAGTGATTTCCCTGAACTGAACAAACTTCAGTGATTTCGTAAAGGGAAAAAAACCCAGATACAAGACAGCAGCTGCTTGGACGACGAGACGGGCAACGCAACGAAGCCTCTACCGTGCGGCAGGGCCCGTCGGCATTGTCGGCACCCTCCCAAAATTGTGCTCCACCTCAAACCCGGTGCTGCTCTGGCTCACGTCAGTGGAATGGCCACCCTCACCGGCGGCGTACGCATTGTAACCGGAGTACAGTCCGCTGCTGCTGCTCCCGCCGGTGTAGTACCCGCCATTCACGTCGCCGGCGCTGGCAGCGCGAGCCTCCTCGAGCTGGAGGCACTCCTGGAGCTGCGCCACGACGTCGGTCATGGTGGGCCGGTGCGCCGAGGACTGCGCGGTGCACTTGAGCGCGACGTCGGCGGCCTTCCACACGCCGTTGACGTCGTGGTCGCCGCGCATGCGCGGGTCCACGACGCCCTCGATGTTGCCCCGCGCCAGCCGCTGCCGCGCCCACTGGATGACGCTCGTCGGCTCCGGGTCGCGCAGGACGGCCGGCCGACCCGTGATCAGCTCCAGCAGCACCACGCCGAAGCTGTACACGTCGCTCTTGGTCGTCGGCTGCATCGTAGCCAGATACCTGCGTTTTTATATTGCACGAATCAACATCGTCAGAAACCAAGAAAAACCCAAGAGATTTCAGTAAAATGCCGTAGGACACAAAATATGACATACTCTGGATCAACGTATCCGGGTGTACCAACAAGTGCATTCGTAGATACATGAGTGTCGCTGTCAAGATTGAAAGCCTTGGTCAGGCCAAAATCAGCGATCTTGGCTTCCAGCTTGGCGTTGAGTAGGATGTTGGCAGCCTTCACGTCCCTGTGAATGAGGGACGGGTTGCAACCTTTGTGTAGATACTCCAGCCCTGCATAACAGTGTTGTTTATTTTTGTTTCCAAAAACAGCAAAAAGCTTTGCCACGATTTCTAGTAGACGAATAAAGAAAAAAAGAAGGTAAGCACCCCACCCAATTTTTTATAGTGGAAACTGGACAAAACCACACAACTAGGGAGAGCAATGCTTATCCCGCACCACTCAACTTCAGCTACAAAAGCGCCCACTCAACTCATTGCTAGGTCGGATTGGGACATTGACACACGCCTCGACACGGGCAACCACTTCACACCAATCGATAGTCGGTCGGATTGGGTCATCGACACGAGCCTCGCTATCAACTCTTGGTCATAAAAAGCGACCCTACTAGACAACTCGAAACAGCACAACAGCTAACTAACTAACAACTCAACCTAACAAACCTCCTCCAACCGCAAAGCACCCACACAAACACGACCCCAGTAAAACGATGAAACAAGTGACCCTGCCACGAGACATCCCGACCAAGTAACAAATCCCCAACGACGCCTTCAAGAAGGTTCACGACGTCCGAAGCGCCGCCGGCCGTCCAAGAAGGGCAGGGGTTTTCACCGGAGGAGAGTGTCGGGACGCCGATGCCCTCAACAAGGAACGACACCCGTAGATGCTTCCATCGCCAAAGCCTTCAAATAACCCACAACACGCATAACGGTCAAGAAGTCGTCCCCCTGCCAGACGCCAACGCCGCCGCTGCCATACCACCGTACCGAAGCCTCACCGAGGGGTCGGCGCGCTTAGCCACATTGCCGTCGCAGCCCGCGGCAACACCCCACCAACCAGACGGCACACACCGGGGCCGGGCCCCCACCGCCATGCACGCCCACGAGCATGCCGTTGATGCCAAAGCCTCCGCCCTTACAACGACCGCCCCGCGACAAAGACCAAGCACATGGGGAAGGACAAAGATAGACGGGTCGCCCCAACGCCAAAGATGAGCCCCGCCCACCACCACAAAGTGGTCACCATTGAGAAGAAGGAGGGGACAAGGTAGAGGGGAGGGAACCCCGGCCGCTATCCCCACGCCCGCGGCCGCACCATCACATCCCACCTCACCAGGTGAACCCCAATGGATCCGCCCAAGCCCCAATGGAGGAGAGCGCCCACCCAAAGCTAAGCAAGGCCACCGCGACCACCACGGTACACCACCGCCCTACCACCGCCACGGCCGGCCCCCGCCACCACGCAAGGCCAACGGCCGGGTCCACCACCGCAGGGCCCGACAAAGACCCCCTCATTAGCACCACTCAAATTGTCGCATCTTAGCCGATGATACGTCCCCCACCACCGGATCCACGCCCGGGTGACCGTAACCGCCGTAGAAGGGCGCAGCACCACTACCACACCCCGTTGGAGCCGCCGGGCTGCCGCTCGCCCCGCCCTCTCCGCTTGTCACCAACCGGGCCTCGACCGACCGCCTCCTCCACCACCGACCATCCCTATCCGAAAACCGGGGCGGGGATTCGCCATCTGACTCGATCCGGCCCTAGACCGCCATCGCAATCGGCCGCCCGCCGAAGCTCCACGGCCGCCGTAGGAGGGGGGCGCCGACCCAATCGTGAAAATCTCTATATTTGGTTTTGGAAATTGATGACACACTTGTGGGACTAATCCTTTGCTCTAAGTGTTGACTTGAGAGATAGGATTACATGGATGACGGGAGCATGATGATCATGAACATGTACGATGATGATGGACATGGTGGATCGTCAAGCTCGGTGATCGCCTTGAGAGGAACCCGGAGATCAAGGCAAAGGTATACTTGGTAGGGTTTTTCCTTTTCGGTGATCAAGACACGATAGAGCGTGTGATCACATTATAGGATAGATGGCCGACTATCAAGAGAGGATGCCGCGACAATCCTTTGATGAAGTGCTTCTATGTCCAATTGACTTGCATATGCATTTAGGATTGAGAGCACTAACCGTTCTTGTCTAACCGATCGCGACATGCTAACACTTGTGCTCACGGGACACATTCGAAGCCGCAACTCAAGACAAGAAGCAAAACTTGGAAAGATGGAAAGACGACGGCGCAAACGAAGTGAAACTTACAAAACTGCGCCGAATCGCCGGCGGCCGGTACTGGCGCCGGCGCGCCAGCGCAAAGTGCAAAGTTCAAAAGCAGCGCCGACCTCGACGCCGCGACGAGCGCCCTCGACGCTGTCAAATTGGATCCGCGCTCGGCCCGCCGCTGTGGAGATCTCATCTTCGAAGAAATGAACTGCGCCCGACGAGGGAAGTGGGCGCTGGCGCGGCGGCCAGCGGCGCCGTACGCCGTCCAAGAAGCATGTCGGGGAGGGCCGCCGACGCCGGGCGCTGCCCCGGCCAGCGAGCGGCGTCAAGGCGCTGTTGTTTTGCCGGCGCCTGGCGCGCCTCGGCGCTGGCACTGGGCGCTGGCCGGCGCAGGCCCAGCGAGGCAAGTGAGGACCAACGGCTCTATTTCTTCTTGAGGTCTATAAATACTTGGTTGGCCGGTTCATTTGTTCCTCTCTTGCACATTTGAACACTCCTACACACTTGTGAGCTTGTGAGACTCCCCTCCACTCATCTCTTCACTCTATCTTCGATTCTTGAGTGAGATTGAGAGTGATAGAAGTGCATTGCTTGATAGTCTTGCATCTAGAGGCACTTCATCCTTGGAGAAGCCGCGGGATTCCGTTTCTCATAGGAATTTGCTTGGTTCCCTAGCGGCTTGGAGCAAGAGGCGGTGTTGAGCTCGATTGGAGCTTGTTCGAGGCCACACCGTGGTTTTGTGAGGGGTCGTTCCTTACCCCGGGAGATTCGTGAAAAGGAGCACTAGTGGATTGTGACATAGAAGGCTTGGTCATGTTGGAATGAAGCAATTGAACAAGTTGATGAAGCATGACTTGGTTAGAGGCTTGAATGATGTGAAGTTTGAGAAGGACAAACCTTGTGGAGCATATCAAGCTGGCAAGCAACATGGCAATGCACATCCTACCAAGAGCACAATGAGCACTAGCAAGGCATTTGAGTTGTTACACATGGACTTGTTTGGGCCAACATCATACTCTAGCATTGGTGGCAACAAGTATGGTTTTGTCATTGTGGATGACTACACTAGATACATGTGTTCTTCTTGCATGACAAGAGTGATGTATTTGAGCTTTTCAAGACATTTGTCAAGAGGGTTCAAAATGAGTTTGAGACATCCATCAAAAAGATAAGAAGTGACAATGGGAGTGAATTCAAGAATACAAGAATTGAAAAGTTGTGTGAAGAGCTAGGAATTGGACATCAATTCTCACCAACCTACACTCCTCAATCCAATGGTGTAATTGAGAGGAAGAATAGAACCTTGATTGAAATGGCAAGATCAATGCTTAGTGAGTACAATGTTAGCAATTCCATTTGGGCCGAAGCAATCAACACGGCTTGCTATTGTAGCAACCGTCTCTATTGCCATGGGATGCTTGACAAGACACCATATGAGTTGTTGAATGGAAGAAAGCCCAACATTGGTTACTTCAGAGTCTTTGGATGAAAATGCTACATTCTCAAGAAAGGCACAAGATTGGGCAAGTTTGACAAGAAGTGTGATGAAGGGTTCCTAGTTGGATATTCAACCACAAGCAAAGCATATAGAATATGGAACTTGGGTAGTGGCCAACTTGAAGAAGTTCATAATGTTGAATTTGATGAAACCCAAGGCTCTCAAAGTGAATTTGAAAATCATGATGATGTGAGTGGTTCCAACTTGGAGAATGCAATGAGGAACATGGATGTTGGTGACATTCGGCCAAGGCAAGTTGAAGATGATGATGACACTCCATTGACTACCACTACCATTGAGATTGATGCAAATGAAGCAAGCACTAGTGGTACTCAAGATGAAGATCAAGAGCAACAAGCTAGTCCAACTACTCATTCTAGTCATCAAGTACAAGTGATGCAACCCACCAATATTGCAAGAGATCATCCAATTGATCAAATCATGGGTGACATCAATAGTGGAGTGATAACTAGAGGAAGATTGGCATCTTTTTGTGCTCACCATGCCTTTGTATCTCAAGAAGAGCTAAAGAATGTTGAGAAGGCATTGGAAAAGGAAGATTGGATCAATGCTATGCATGAAGAATTGAACAACTTCAAGAGAAATGATGTATGGAAATTGGTGGAAAGACCAAAGGACTACAATGTGATAGGAACTAAGTGGGTCTTCAAGAACAAGCAAGATCAAGATGGGATTATGGTTAGAAACAAGGCAAGGCTAGTAGCCTAAGGGTACACTCAAGTAGAGGGTCTTGACTTTGGAGAGACCTATGCACCGGTTGCTAGACTTGAAGCAATTAGAATCTTGCTTGCTTATGCATGTGCACATGACATCAAGCTCTATCAAATGGATGTGAAAAGTGCATTCTTGAATGGCTTCATCAATGAGTTGGTCTATGTTGAACAACCACCGAGCTTTGAAGATGAGAAGTATCCCAACCATGTCTACAAGTTGAAGAAGGCTTTGTATGGTTTGAAACAAGCACCTAGAGCATGGTATGAGAGGTTGAGAGATTTTCTCCTCTCTAAAGGGTTCAAGATGGGCAAGGTGGACACCATTCTCTTCACCAAGAAGATTGGGAATGACTTGTTTGTGTTGCAAATCTATGTTGATGACATTATCTTTGGGTCAACCAATCAAGAGTTTTGTGAAGAGTTTGCTAAGATGATGCCAATGAGTTTGAAATGTCAATGCTTGGAGAGCTCACATTCTTTCTTGGACTTCAAATCAAGCAATTGAAGAATGCCACATTCATTAGTCAAGGCAAGTACATCAAGGATATGATCAAGAAGTTTGATCTACAAGATGCCAAGTCAATGTCCACACCAATGGCAACCAATGTAAGCTTAGACCCCGATCCATTTGGCAACATGGTTGAACAAAACAAGTATAGGTCCATGATTGGAAGTTTGCTCTATGCAACCGCATCAAGACCGGACATAGCATTTAGTGTGGGAATGTGTGCAAGATATCAATCATCTCCTAGAGAGAGTCACCTCAAGGCAACTAGGAGAATTTTGAGGTATTTGAAAGGCACACAAGATGTTGGACTATGGTATCCAAAGGGATCCAAGTTTGATTTGATTGGATATTCGGATTCTCGATTATGGAGGATGCAAGATCAATAGAATGAGCACAAGTGGCACATGTCAATTCCTTGAAAGGTCACTAGTGTCATGGTCTTCAAAGAAGCAAAATAGTGTTGCTCTTTCAACCGCCGAAGTCGAATACATAAGTGCGGGGAAGTTGTTGCACTCAATTGCTTTTCGATGAGGTCAACATTGAAGGATTTTGGATTCAAATTTGATAAAGTCCCATTGTTTTGTGACAATGAAAGTGCAAGGAAGATGACCCAAAATCCGGTTCAACATCCAAGAACAAAGCACATTTATATAAGGCACCACTTCATAAGAGATCATCAACAAAAGGGTAACATTTGTATCATGGGCATTGGCAATCGAAGATCAACTAGCCGACATATTCACCAAGCCACTTGATGAGAAAAGATTTTGCATGCTAAAGGGAGAATTGAACATTATTGACTTCTCCAACTTGAGTTGATGCACCCCACTTATATGACATGCCTCTCCTTCGACAAACCCAAGGTAAAAGTTATTTGTCATGGCATTCATATGATGATAAGGACTTGTTAGTGCATTTAGCCATCATGCATGCTTAATAGGCTCATTCATGGAAAATCAAATGATTTCAATGTATGTGTGGCACCACTATTGCTTTGAATGATTTTATGAACTAGTGGTGGCGTATGACATGTTTATGTGCTTGCAATCCTAGTGTCAACTCTAGAGAATGAGCCAATGATGTGTATTCTAACATGGTGCAAGATAACCCTTATGCATATGAGGTGTGAAAAAAGCTTGTCCTTGGTTTAAACTTGAATACATGTTAAGGCAAGTGATCTAGATGAGACCACATGTGATACTTTGATTGACTTGATTTCTCTCATTTACACCTTTTTGGTGATTGTTGACAAAGGGGGAGAAATAAGTCACAAAGATGTTGGAAAGGATCACACAAATAGGGGAGCAAGCTCATAGACTATTTGTGCATTTGTATGTGCATGATCATAATGAAATGTTGCATTGGCAATTTAAATTCAATATACATGATTGCTTGGTGTATGCTAGTTTTTTTTGAAAATTGATTGGTGTATTGACCAACTAACATGCATAGGATGTATCTAGACAAAGCTCACATTTAAGCCTATAATGTTGATCTCATGGGGTATGTTGAGTTTTGATGATTGTCTAGTTACATGATGCTAAGGACTCCGATTGGTTTCACGCTTCAAAGGTCCGCATTCTTGAACCTTAGCATCTCTTTTGGTATTAGTATCTCTCCCAAAATTTCTATCCATACATATGTGCCAAATTAATCCAAACACATGGAAGCACATATGTAGGGGAGCTACTACTACCAAAACCGAACCTTGAAATGTTTGTCCAAACTATGATTTATGATCAAAATGCTATGGACAAGCAATTCAAGTTTAATTGAATTTTATTTCACATCTTTGTGTTTTTTGGTTGTCATCAATTACCAAAAAGGGGAGATTGAAATCTCTATGTTTGGGTTTGGAAATTGATGACACACTTGTGAGATTAATCCTTTGCTCTAAGTGTTGACTTGAGAGATAGGATTACATGGATGACGTGGGGCATGATGATCATGAACATGTACGATGATGATGGACATGGTAGATCGTCAAGCTCGGTGATCGGCTTGAGAGGAACCCGGGAGATCAAGGCAAAGGTATACTTGATAGGGTTTTCCTTTCGGTGATCAAGACACGATAGAGCGTGTGATCACATTATAGGATAGATGGCCGACTATCAAGAGGGGATGCCGCGACAATCCTTTGATGAAGTGCTTCTAGGTCCAATTGACTTGCATATGCATTTAGGATTGAGAGCACTAACTTTGTTCTTGTCTAACCGATCGCGACCTGCTAACACTTGTGCTCACGGGACACATTCGAAGTCTTTGGCAACTCAAGACAAGAAGCGAAACTTGGAAAGATGGAAAGACGACGACGCCTTAACGACGAAGTGGAACTTCCGCGAACCGCGCCGGGCGCGCGCTGGCGCTGGCGGCGCCGCGCGCAGTGGCAAAAGTTCAAAGCAGATCTTGACGCGTCCGGCGACGCGCCCGACGCATCAAATTGGATCCGCGTCCCGGGCGCTGTGGAGATCTCGTCTTGGGGAAGAAATGAACTGCGCGCTGACGCTGGCGCTCGGCGTGTCCCGGGCGTGTGCCGCACGCGTCCGATAAGCATGTCGAGGCCCCCGCCGACGCAGCGCGCGCTGGCGGCGTCCGCGCAGCATCGCGGCGCCATTGTTGTTTTGCCGGCGCTGGCGCGTCCGGCGCAGGCGTTCAGCAGAGGCAAGTGAGGACCAACGGCTCTATTTCGACTTGAGGTCTATAAATACTTGGTTGGCCGGTTCATTTGATCCTCTCTTGCACATTTGAACACTCCTACACACTTGTGAGCTTGTGCGACTCCCCTCCACTCATCTCTTCACTCTATCTTCGATTCTTGAGTGAGATTGAGAGTGATAGAAGTGCATTGCTTGATAGTCTTGCATCTAAAGGCACTTCATCCTTGGAGAAGCCGCGGGATTTCGTTTCTCTTGGGAATTTGCTTGGTTCCCTAGCGGCTTGGAGCAAGAGGCGGTGTTGAGCTCGATTGGAGCTTGTTCGAGGCCACACCGGTGGTTTGTGAGGGGTCGTTCGTTACCCCGCGGGAGATTCGCGAAAGGAGCACTAGTGGATTGCTCGTGGGCTTGTTGGACCCTCTCTTGTGATCGTTTGCTTGAGCTCCCACCGGGGATTTGGCACCGCCATTAAGCTTAGCAACCGTCAAGTGAGTGTGTCGCCACAACGGGGACTAGCGTGCCGACAAACACGTGAACCTCGGTGAAAAATCATCGTGTCACTTGTTCTTGCTCGTTGGAGATTTCTTGTACACGGTGATTGGCTACATCCTCGACACTACACCGGTGGTATTGTATTCTAGCACCTCTTTGCATTACTTAGTAGTATATCTTGTTAGGGTGCTTAGTTGTTTAGCTTGTGTAGCTTGCTTAGTTTTGTTTAGCTCCTAGTGGTAATTTAGTTAGACTTGCTTGTTCACCTAGGAGTAAACTAGCGACATAGCTCTTGTGTGAAATTAGAGACAATAGAATTGACTTGTGGCTTGCTTAGCTAATTCAGAAGACCGCTTATTTAGTTTCGCCATCTTATTGTCTAATCCGTTTGTTTAGTGTTGTTGCAAGAAATTTTAATAGGCTATTCACCCCCCCCTCTAGCCATTAGGACCTTTCACACACCGCCAAACGCCCGCCGCCACCTTCCCCGCCAACCGGGTGGCCTTGCGGCGGCAGCCGCTGAAGTTGGGGTAGGAGGGGGCGGCGCTAGGGTTTTCACGGGGGATCCTCCAGCGTAAGCCCTCATGGGAGGCGACCGGGAGGGAGGGAGGGAGTGTCATTAGTGTTGTTTAATACCCTAGCACAATAAAAATTGATAGAAAATTAACAGCGAAAATGAAATTCATAAATGGGTGGTACCTTGCGCTGACTCCACGGCGATTCTGAGCCTGTGTCTCCAGCTCAAGAAACCTCTGCTGCGGCCATTTCCTTCAAAAGACAGGAGGAGAATTTCAAATCAATGGAGGCACATCGAAATGGTCCTGTCGATGAAGTACTATAACAGCTTATCGACGACAACCGGCAAATCCTACATCTACCTTGCAAGTTCAGTGCTCAACTACTATATTAAACAACTTTGCGTACCTGCAATGTGCTCTTGTAGGGTGCCTTCTGGCATGTACTCGTAGACAAGTGCCATGTAGTCCCCATCCTTGCAGTAACCGATCATAGACACGAGGTTCTTGTGATGAATCCGTGTCAAGGTCTGAGCCTGAACATCGCAGCAATCATGACAAGTCAACTTTCGCTGAAACTCTGGCTTCCTGATGAAATCTCTACCTGAAACTGGAAACATGCATGAATTCCATCCACATCTGAAGAACGAAACACTACCTCTGCGAGGAACTCCTTGACGCCCTGATTGGAGGAATCAGACCGCAGCTTGACAGCCACCTGCGTGCCATCCTCCAAGAAGCCATCGTAGACGGAGCCGAAGCCTCCTTTGCCGAGGACGCGCTGGAAACTGCTCGTGATCATCTCAAGCTCCCTGTACGTGAACCGGCGGTTCTCAAGCTGCAGCGTGCTTTGCGAATACGCGTCGCCTGCTGGCGCATGGCTCAGTGGCGTCTCGTTCTGAGGCTTCACGGCGTTCTTCTTCGCTGGCCCTGAGTGGCAAGCATCGGTTTCGAGTTCAGGATGGGGAAAATTGCTAGAGCGTGCAGGTAGCTTAGCTGATGTGTTTCTTACCTCGCTTGTTTTGTTTCTGGATGAAGCAGAGTAGCAGTACCACTAATACTACCACAACCACCAGAACTACAGGAATGGCAATGTAGATGGCTAGCTTGCTCTTCCCTTTCGGCGTCTGACACGATGTGCCATTGGAGCAAAGGCTTGGATTGTTTTCGTATCTATAAAAAACAAAACCAGGAAATGTCAAATTTTCAAAAAAAAAAAAAAAAAAAAAAACCCAGGAAATGTCAAGCGGTAAATTCCATGGATGTTAAAACCATATAATGAACGTTGTGGAAAAAAAACATATAATGGAGGATAAGAAAGCGACTTTAGATTTAGTGAGCCATCTTGGATTCTTTTGAGAAGTCCAGAGGGAATTGTTCCATTGAGCTGGTTGCTGGTCAAATCTCTGAAACGTACCAAAGACAGTATTCATTTGAGTCAGCGCGGTGTCAGAACGGTAAAGAATTCACAAGTTAATTAGCGCACTTACAGAAGTGTCAGTGAAGATAGTTCAGAGAGGGAGTCAGGAATTGAGCCTGTCAAGTTGTTGTGTGACAGATCCCTGCAAGAACGTGGAAAGATATGTCACCTCACCTGATCATCATCATTATTTTTCTTTCAAATATCCAATGTGAGATTAAAAAGAGATCTATACTTACACGTTCTGGACGGCTTTCAGGTTTGCGAAAGAAGATGATATGTCGCCGCTAAGACCACTGAAGGATAGGTTCCTGCAGAACACACGGCATGGCTCAGTTCAAACACCGCAAGCGCTCTGTACAAATCTGAGTACTCGTCAGTGCTTACAAGCCAGTGATTCTTGGAGGGCTTGAAATGGCATAGCTGCACGTCAACCCATCCCACGCAAGAGTCTTGGGAACGCACGGGTCACCCATCCAGTTCTTCTGCACATGATACTTAGCCTTGATCGCCGTGATGGCAGATACTGTTACAATCCACAAAATGAGCTTTCAGCAACACTGCCATAGTCCTAATCTGCTGTCCTTATCTACATGTCTGTCCACTCTTATGTATACGACGTACCATCCTGGGAGTCCGTGGCGACGTTGGTGGTGGAGATGACGGAGAACACCTCGACGGCGTTGATGATCGGCGGCAGCGTCGAGTTGGCGGTGGCGTTGATGGAGACGTTGTAGCGGGTGAACCCCTTGTGGGGGTCGTTGTTGAAGATGGCGTCGCTGTAGAGGTACCACGGCGTGTAGGCCTTGGTGTACCACGGGTTGCCGTTGAGGTTGATGTAGAACTGGCGCACGGCGCCGGCGCGCATGAGCTGCAGCTCGGAGAAGTGCAAGATGCTGACGTACCCGGGCGTCGGGTCGTTGTGCCGCGGCTCTGAGTCCCAGTAGAACTCGATGCTCTTGGACCGTTGCGCGGCGTTACCGCCGTCTGCATCACCGTCGACGGCGCCTCGAATTTGTCGTCGTCGATGTTCTGTACCCTCTGCGTCGTCGACACGGAGTTCCAGGTGGCCGTGTCCACCCAAGGTAACCATATCCTGTCGTGTGGGTCATCGGGGTACCTGACGATCGTCTGCTGCGTGACTTCGGTGGGCCCGAAGTTGAGCCTGCCGACGAGGACCAGGCCCTGCGTCGCGTTCGCCGGCGGGTAGAGCGTGCTCTTGAGCGGCCGCAGGTCCAGCCCGGAGATGAAGGGCGCCCCGGAGCCGGTGTCCACCAGGCACACCTGCACGGAGCTGTCCGGCACGACGACGATGGCCTCGACGAGCACGGCCGAGCCGGCGTCCGTGATGTTCACCGTCGTCCAGTAGTTGACACCGACGTGGAGGTCGAAGACGGGCGGCCGGCTCAGCCCGTCGTAGTTGCCGTACATGAAGGTGGCGCGGAGGAGGTACTTGTTCCCCGCCACGATGGAGCGGAGCGTGTAGCAGTTGCGCGCGCCGCCGCCGGCGAAGCTGCGCACGTTGTGGTAGCTCTTGGTGAGGGTCGGTGTCAAGTACTCGGCCGAGATGTTTTGGTTTGAGCCGGCGTCGCCGTCGATGAAGCCGGCGTCCGGGACGTACGGCAATTTTGTGTTGTCGTCCACGTAGTTCGCCGTCGTCCCGGACAGGCCACAATCTATGCTGATGAAACCAAGGCTGTCAGGCTGTGCGCGAGCTTGGAGGACGCCGGCGACAGACGCGACGGCGGCGAGGCAGAGAAGCAGCAGCCCCGACGACGACCCTGCCGGTGCCATTGTTCGCGGCGTGGATTGCTGCATTCCACATGCAAGCCGCGACCAGAACATGATATAGATACGGTGCCTCTGTCTCTAGACAGTAAACACCGCGCTATGATTAGCCTTGCCAGTTGCCAGCACTATCCGGCCCAACGCCGTAGCCGTTGAAGTTCGTCGAGGACGTCGCCTCTGGCGTATAGTATACTAGAAAAAAATACCGGACGAGTCGATGGCAAGTGGGCCATGCATGCTCACAGCCGCTTGCCACGTCATCTGTGGGGCCGTCATGTCAGTGGCCTGGCAGTGGCACATATATTCACATGGGCGCGGAGGGTTGACTTTGCTAGGGGATCGTCAACGGCCTTTTGCTGGGAGCACGACTTCGGTGGCCGCGGCCAGTGGGGACTTCTGACCTTTTGCAATTTTGTAGGGGAGCTTGGTCAGTAGAGAGGGTGGTTAGTTGTGCCAGCTCGATCGTGCAGGAAAGCACTACGTAATTAACAAATGGGAAAAAAAAACTCAGCGTACTACGGATTGTGTTGATTGCATTTCGCTTGACTTGAAGCTTTTAGAATTTTGTCAACTTGTGCATAGACAGCAAATATACATTCGGGCATTTTGAGTGAGAAAGAGAGCACCACAATAACCCTGTCAAACTTGGGTTCATGGAATGTCACTACGTACTTAATAAGGTTAATTTGATAGTGACATTCAACAGTGAGCAAGGTAAGAGTCTCGAATTTGTTTACTAATTGTTTCTCACTCGATCCCATCTTATATTAAATTTTAGTCATTAATTATTTCTATAATTTTTAACAAGCTTAAAGTCCTTGAATATTGTTTTTTCATTTCAGTTAACTGCTTGTTATTATCCATTCAGAATTGTGTGTACCAATGGGCAATATTAGTACTCTGTAGTATTATTATGTTCATATAAAAGGGTTCAAGATTTTAGCTTCGCCTCGGTCTTCAAATACTTAGGGCCGGCGCTACCTGTAGTAAGCCGCATTGGCGCCACCGGCTCCCCCCATCCCCTTCACCTACTGCTTATGGCAAAGAAAGGGCGAGCATAGCAGGTATGTAAAGGGGCTGAGAGAGGGAATTAGCAGGGTTGTCATCTGAACCTAGAGTGTTGTCGCCTCGCGGCGGTGATGCTCATGGGATGAGGCAGCCATGCGGGGGAGAGAGATAGAGGTCTGCAACATGGGTGGGTGGAATTAAGTTGTCCCTCACGTGGTCTGTTATATAGGGACTTGACAGCTTAGTACTACTCGTGTTTTCCCAGCGTCCATACGAAAAAGCCATTAATTATGGAGGATCTTTTGATGACATGTTGCCCACATCTCGGTGGAGATCGGTTTCACATCGAGCCCGTTGCCTCTTCGTTACTTGATGTCTTCGTTGTCAATCTCGGTGGACACCGGTTTTCACATTAGAGCCCACTTGCCTCTTGGTTTCTTCAGTTTCTTTGGTGCCAATTGCTGCAAATGGAGAGAAGTTTAGTGAGCTATAGGACCAGGGCCCGATGATGTGGTTTCACGAGATCGCGAGAGAATTAGGCTTAGTGGGGCTGTTGAGGTGGCCGACGTCGCTCAAAGTGCACCGCACAGTCCCTAGCGCCCGGCCCACCATGACCCGGCGTCGTCACGCAGCCTCGAGTGCCTCCGGCTCGAGGAGGCTCGCGCCACCGGTCGCCGGGGGATGTTTTTTTTTTTTGAAAGATCCGGTTTCCCGGCATAAATTTCATTAAGTGTAAGAGAAGCAAAGTCGGTTTACACGCACTGGAGGTGCTAGCCCAGGCAGCCTAAGCATGCCGTGGGCTGAGTAGAAAAAAATAAAGGGATTACTCGCTACTGAAAGTTACTACTTTGTTGGTTGTCTTAGAGCCTTGCAGCCTGCCATCGCCCAGATTGGAAGCTTCGTCTTTGATCTCTCCCGTCGGGATCGCCGATGTTTTCTTTCGTTTTACGAAAACGATCGCGTTCCGTTGCATCCAAATTTTCCATACCGTCAAAATTGCTATGGAATGAACTCTTGCTCCTCCCTCCGCACTTATGGCCTTCCGGCGAAACAATCGAGTAGTTGTGTTTCCCTTCCCAGTGATCGGTCTTAGGCTCGGGCCATTAGTCCGACCATTTGTTCCCATTTGCTTTGAGTAAGGGCAATCGAAAACAGTGGTGTGCCGTTTCCAAGTTTCGTTCGCACAAGGCACAAAAAGTAGTTATTTTTCCATTGCCTTGCTTGCAACCTTGTTTGCCGTCCATAGCCTCGTTACGCAATGGCAACCACACAAAGAACTTGCACTTCCTCGAGGTGCCCACGCCTTCCAAATCAATGCTTTGGGAAGAGGATTGGATTTGCCCAAAGAAATTGGATGTAGTATCTGATTTTGCCGAATACTTTCCTCGAGCTCTCTAATTTCCGGATTATAGAGTCCTCCTCTCGGATCATCCAGTCTATGTTAAGCTGATCAATGGCCGTCCAAAGATGGAAGAAATCATCAAGGAGATCGTGGCTTAGGTGGTGTGCAATGTCATTTATCCAAGCATTGTTTGTTATTGCATCCCGGACCGTCCTATTCTTCCTCTTGCTATGCTCGAATAGCCTCGGATACAAGCTTGCTGGCGTTGCTCCATTGATCCAGCTAGAGAGCCAAAATGATGCCTTCTTTCCATTTCTAACAGTCACCACCGTTGCCGCATTGAAAAGGGCCATGTCAATGTCATCTATTGGGATTTGTGAGCCACACCATGGTCCGGCCAGAGGGTACTCCTTTGGAACCATAACCATCTAACCCCGTAGTGCCCTACTGAATTTGTCCAGTCAATGATGCCCAGCCCACCAAATTCAGCCGGTCTAGTTTACCTTGAACCATGCAACTTTGCATTTTCCCCCAGCGAGCTCTAAGTCCCCGGTCCAGAGAAAAGCTCTTCTCAATCGATCAAGATCATCAAGGAACTGCCTGGGTGCCTTTAAAGATGTGAGGAAGTATATCGGAATGGAGCCGAGTAATCGATCGACCAATTCACGCCGGCGGCCTTGGTTTAGCCATCGGCCTTGCCACGGGGTTAGCCTATTCCCGGCTTTGTCTACGATCTTCTGAATATGAACCAGCTTGATTCGTCCCAACGATAACGGTAGGCCCAAATATGTAATCGGGAAGCTACTCCTCGCTCCGCCGAAACCCTCAAGGATCTGATCAAGGTTGAGGTCTGTACATCTTATCGGGGACACTGTGCACTTTGGGATGTTGAGCTGCAGTCCCGTGGCTTGTCCGAAACGGTCTAGAATGCCGAAGAGCGTGGTGACCTCCTCCTTTATAGGATTTAGGAAAATCACAAAGATCATCGGGCGATAGTGAGACACGAAGCCGGCATTCCTCCCTCGCAATGGTGACAAGAAACCGTTCTCCGTTGCCGTTTCGGGGAGCAAGTGTAGTGTGTCTATTGCTAGGATGAATGTAAAAGGCGACAATGGGTCTCCTTGTCTTACCCCTACGGGCGTGATTGATCTTCTTCCCACCGATGCCATTTAGCGATATCGATGAGCTCGCAGCTTTTGAAAATGACAATTACCCATTCTCTCCATTTGTGGCTAAATCCTCTTTTTTCGAGCATCTCTAGGATGTAGGTCCATGACACCGTATCGAAGGCCTTTGAGATATCCAGCTTGAAGAGCAAGGTCGGTATCTTTTTCTTGTGGTATGCCCTGGCCGGGTTTCGCACATACATGAAGTTATCTTGGATACACCTTCCTTTAATGAAAGCGCTTTGTGCCACAGAGATTAGCCCTCTATGTTGGGAGCTAACCGGCGCTAATGTCTTGGTCACAAATTTTCCAAAAGAGTGTATCAAGTCGATGGGCCCGAAGTGTTGTGGCCGGCCCGCATTGTCGATTTGGGGATCAATACAATGTGTGCATCATTAAGTACTCTCATCGGGCTTGTGTGCGGATCGAAAAAGGCATTCATTGCCGATAGCAAATCCATCTTGATTATGTCCCAACATTTTTATAGAAGACACCCGTGAATCCATCGGTCCTTGCCTTCTCGGGCGGCATCTCCTCCACGATTCGTTTCGGTTCATCGAGAGTGAAACGTTGTCCATGCTTGGATCCTCTAGCCTTGTTAGATTTAGGCTCTCCCATTGTATTGTTTGTTGCCTGATAACTTGGTTTCCAAGTATACCACAGAAGTGCTCATATAGCATTTCCTCCTTCTCACTATGACCCCACCTCATCTCGTCGTTATCACTTTTCAGTAAAACAATCAGGTTTCGTTGCTTACGTCCCTTGGCCTTTTGATGGAAATACTTGGTACGGGCATCACCATCCCTCAAATTTAAAATCCTTGAGCATTGCCGCCTTCTTGATCGTTCAATTGCCGCCCATCCAAGTATTTGTTTGTTTGATCTCTTGTGCGGTCGATTTCGGTTTGAAAGCCGACGACTCTTGCGCAATATCTAACCTTAGAATTACCTCGTTTGCCATGCCTAGTTGAATGCGTGCTTCACTGAAAAGAGACTTGCTCCACTCTCTAAGCGCCCGGTCTTGTCGTTGTAGCTTGTGGTGTAGAGTCAGTAGTGCATTATCCTCACTGTGTGGCTCGTTCCATGCTGTTTGCACTATTTCCAGAAAGTCTGGTGCCCGAACCCAGAAAGTTTCAAACCTGAAAAGGCTTTTACGTGAGGTTGTGGTCGTCACGGAAGAGAGGGCAATGATCAGAAATGGAGCTGCTCATAGCAATCGGGTTAGTCGATGGGAAGGCGGCCATCCCACTCTAAGTTACAGAAAGCACGATCAAGCCGGACCAGGGTTGGGTTCCGTCGGCCATTGCTCCATGTGTATTTTCGGTTTAGCAGCTTGAGCTCCATTAGTTCGCTAGAATCGAGGGCCTGACGAAACCTCCTCATGTTGGCTCTATCAATGTTCTCATTGTTTTTGTCCTGTGCCTCACAGATCAAATTGAAGTCTCCGAGGCAAATCCACGGTTTGTTTATTGGCTGACAGTGCACTAGTTCATTAAGAAAAATTCCCCTCTCGGCATTTACAGTTGGACCATATACTGTGGTGAGCACGAACAGAATATTTGCCAGAACATTGGTTAGCTCGACTGACAGACAATAAGAGTCCATCTTGACTTGCCCACCCGTGATGAAATTACCGTCCCCAAGCGATGAGGATTCCTCCCTTGGTTCCGATTATGAGATATGCATAGTTGACGGCATAGGTCGCACCTGTGAATTCTAAAGCAAGAGATCTTCCAACCTCATCCGTTTAGTCTCCTGAAGGCGGATGATCGATGGCCCGACTTGCCGAATCGATAGTTTGACACCTCCCTTCTTGCCGCCCTTATCAGCCCCCCAGACATTCGGTTAAATTTTGGAATTCTTGTCGCCATAAGCAAACCATAGAAACAACGAGGAGTAAACTATGATGGCCAGCAAAACCGATACATTCTATTGCACCGATAACAAACGCGTGATACAATGCCCGAGCTTCCCGGCAATGGGCGACACCACGAATCTTTGATCGCGGAATAGACCAAGCGGCAAACCAAGTACTGCAGATTCTAACAACTTCTTCTGCTGCCGGAACCCGGACAATCTCTCTCACAGAAAACAAGACACAACGAAGCTAACTCACAAACTAACTTGGCCGTGATTCAGGCGGCCGGGCACCGACTTCGACTAACATCGGGATCCCCGGCTCGGGTGAAACAAGCATATCCACTGGAACTACATCTCCCGTCCACGAGCCCCGCCTCTGCACACAACCGCTTCCGGGATCTTGGCGAGCTTCTTGTTGCCCGACTTGGTAGCGCCTCAATGGCCTTCACGCTACTGCGGGAGGTCGTCGGCGTGCAGTCAAGGTACTCGGTGACAACCTGATGCGGGCCTGCTGGCGATCGTTGTCGATGAAGTTGAAAACTCCTTCATGAGCACGTGTCTTTGTACCCCTCACCACTTGGGTGGTGGGCGGCTTCGCGCGGCTAGCTGGCCGGAGCAGTGGAGACCATGTCCCTCTTGGCACGCCGCGCCTTGTCCAGCTTGGGAGCCGGGGTTGGCAGCAGCGGCGGTGGAACGTCACAGAAGAGTCCTGCATACACATCAACAATGTCGAGCTGTCCTGCGGCGCCTCCTTGCACCCGATCTCCAGGCGCCTCGTCGTCTTGTCGTCGTCGACCTCGGCTGGTAGTGACAATGTCCATCTTGTGGACCAGGCTTTTCGTGATGACTTCCGCCACGTTACGGCTGCGGCGGCGTCTCTTCCCGGTTACGTCGGCGGCGTCGGGCGGCGCTGGTCAAAAGACAATCTCCTTGACATTGGCCACCTCCCCCATCCGGCGGTCAGGGGCACCATTGCAGAAACCGGGGCGTAAGGGCGGTGGCGTGGCGCTGTATGGTCCTGAGCCATCGGATGTAGATGGACGCCTCGAGTCATCGGATCGGGCGTCCCCAAGCTGCGGGACACGATCGACGAGAGTCCTTCCCTCCACGGCGCGTCTGGCTCGTACTAGTCCCACGGTGTGCGGGAGCACGGCGTGGCGCGGCGTCGGGCGGCGGCGGCTCGGTCCTCAGCGGCATGGGCGAGCTCATCTCTTGATCTTCTTGCACCGTGTGAGGCGGGCGCGGCCAGCGTCGGCGTCTCGACTGTCCTGCGCCTCCGCCCGCGGCGGCGATGCGGATGCGAGGCGGCGGATCTGCGCGCCGCGATCCGATCGCTGGCCGGCATCTGCGTGCCACGGAGCTCCCTTGCCCCTCGATGGCGGACGGCGGCCGTCGTGGTCGGCGGGGTCCGATCGCGGTGGTGTGGATCGATCGGGTCCGTGACCCCGTGACCCTCGGCAGGATGTTCCTCGCTGCGACGCTGCTCGCGCCGGGCGCCCATCCATCACCCCGGTGCGGACAAAGGGATGAATGGCGGCCGTCGGGCGCCATGCTCAGGAAGTGTCCGAGTCCGGCGAGTCGGGTAGAACGGCTCCAATCTTCGTGAGTCCTCAAGATGGATAAGGATGGCCTTCTCCCCATCTTCCCCACCGGGCGGTGCGGATGGAAAGTGTGGGGAGGGGAGACCCATCAGCCCATGGCTCGTCCCGGGCCCGCCGGGTACCAATACTCCACGGCCGGGGAGAGCATCCGGCCTCTCCATCCGCACCCGCCAGCCCGAGGCGCTCCGGTCCTCTCGTCGCCAGGTCGTGCGACTCACGATCCCGTCGAAGCCGCAGGTGTCCCCGAGGATCGACTTGATGCCATCCTCGCCCAAGCCTCCGGGGGCGTTCTCCATGGTGACCAAGACATGGTACCACCAGTGGCATCCACGGCCACCCGGCCGGGCGCCATGGGCGGATGGGGAGGTGGGGATCCCTGATGCGGTGGAGCCCTTGAGGATTGCCCGGTCCGAGACGGGCGAACTTGAAGTCCGCCACGAACGAGGTCGAGGAGAGCTTGGAGACTACGAGAAGGTGGGTGCCTCGCACTGCCGAATGGCGGTGCATGGGTGACCTCGGCGAGCGACGGGATCGGCGACGTTGAACGGTGGCGATCACCGCATGGACGAGGAGACGACCGGACTCGGGCCGCCATTGCTTCGTGGCCACCATGGGAATGCGTGCAATGCAGGCGGAAGGCCGCTTGCCCTCGGATGGATCCATCGCGTGCGACTTGCTTGGTGGCTCGCTGCCCGAGCGGCGGTTTGGCTGGTTGCGGTGGCTTCGCCAGGGCGGCGGTGGTGGGGTTCGCGAGGCTTTGCGAGGATCGCCCGGCGGTGGATGGAGGTCGGGGAAGATGAGGCGGTTGTGGATGCTCCCGGCCGGGAAGACAAGCCGAGAGCGGAGGTTGTTTGGAATGGTCTCGGCGGCGGCTTGTTGGGCAGTGCTTGGCGAGGTGGCCAACCCCGTCGCACCGGAGGCAACGAAGTGGATCCCTGCACTGAGCTACCCGATGGTCTGGAGCAAGGCAGCGAAAGCACTTCCTTGGTTCGCATCTTATAGGAACGGTCCGGCATCCGCCCATGGTGCCGGTTGCAAGGTGCCTCGGTGTAGCGTGAGCACGGCCGTTGAATCTTTGGGAGCCGGAATTGCCTTCTTTGCCGCCTCATCTTGCGCCGGGGAGCTCTTGGATGCAGATAGCTGCCATTTTGGTGAAAGAGGAGCACCATCTCCCCCATTAATGGCGGCAGAGCATTCAACACGCTCCCGAACGCTCTCAGGCGGCATCAGGACGCCGTTCCCCCTCTCGGTTGGCGGTGCCATGGAACCGCCGCCTTGCCCGAGCGGACGCCATCCCATCCTGGCGAAGGGGAAGCTCCGTCTCCGCCGCACCGTCTTCGTCTTCCGGATGGCGGTCGCGAGGCGGCCGCGAGTGGCGGCTCGAGCTTTCACCGGCGTAGGCCGAGCCGCGAGTGGCGCGCCCGCCAGCGCCTTTGATGCTCTCCTCCATTGGGCGCCGCATGCCCGCCATCCCGAAGCGTGGCGGGCCCGCCAAGCTCAGCGGCGATAGTGGATCTTGCAATAGAAGGTGCCATCAATGGCGCACTCAACCATTCTGGCGACATAACGGCCGGGAAGGAGCCGTTGGACGGCGGATCTTGAGGTGGCAGGTGGATCGACTTCGGAGCGGCCGGATCTGATGCCGCAGACGCGGGGCGGTGGTCTTGTGGATGGCATCGCCGTCTTCCGTGTCGGCTCCTCCTCGTCGTCGCTGTCTTCCTCAACGTCGGAGTCGTCCCGGTCGATCGCTCGACCCGGGGGCCTCATCCTCGCCAGGCCACGGGAGCACCGGGGCGGGGATTCGGGGCGGATGGGTTCAGGCCCGGGAGGTGGCCGGCGGCGGCGGGGTCGTCGCCGACGGTGGGGGCTGGGGCTCTCGCTCGCCTAGGCGCTCGCTCATTTCGAACGTTGTTTCCTTTGCGCTTCTGAAGTTTTGGTACTGATGTACAAAGCATATCACTATGGTGCC